>OY804599.1:51998709-52235323 GCA_963680895.1 Fragum sueziense | reverse complement strand
CAATACAACTCAAAAATACCATTTAAATGGTAGCTCCTTGAACAATAGAATTTTTTGAAAAATGTTTTCTCAACGGTGTAAAACTGAAAATTCCTTATTTCGTGTAAAATTAAGTGTTGTATTTCAAATTCTCTTTTAGCCATGGAATGTACAGGAAAGTGTTTTGTGGTCAAGGATCCTGATATTGCACCTATGTAACAGCAATACAACTCAAAAATATCATTTTAAAGGTAGTTCCTTGAACAATAGAATTTTTTGAAAAATGTTTCCAAAACGGTGTAAAGCTGAATTTTCCTTATTTCGTGTAAAATTAAGTGTCGTTATTTCAAGACATCTTTTAGCCATGGAATGTACCGGAAAGTGTTTTTTGGTCAAAGATCCTGGTGGTGCACTTAGGTAACAGCAATACAAGAAACAAATACCATTTTAAAGGAAGTTCCTTGAACAATAGAATTTTTTGAAAAATGTTTCCCTTACGGTTTAAATCTGAAATTTCCTTATTTCGTGTAAAATAAGGTGTCGTTATTTCAAATTCTATTTTAGCAATGGTATGTACCGAAAAGTGTTTTTGGTCAAGGATCCAGATATTGCACCTACATTGTATGAAACAGCAATACAACACAAAATACCATTTTGAAGGTAGTTCGTTGAACAATATAATTTTTTAAAAAAATGTTTTCCAAACGGTGTAAAACTGATTTTTTCTTATTTCATGTTAAATTAATTGTCGTTATTTCAAACTCTCTTTTAGCCATAAAAAGTACCAGAAAGTGTTTTTTTTGGTCAAAGATCTTGATATTGTATCTATATAACGACAATACAATAAAAATACCATTTTAAAGGTAGTTCCTTGAACAATAGAATTTTTTGAAAAATGTTTCCCAAACGGTGTAAAACTGAATTTGCCTTATTTCGTGTAAAATTAAGTGTCGTTATTTCAAATTCCCCTTTAGCCATGGAATGTACCGGAAAGTGTTTGTTTTTGGTCATGGATACTGATACCGGTTTTGCACCTATGTAACAGCAATACAACACTAAAATACCATTTTGAAGGTAGTTCCTTGGACAATAGAATTTTTGAAAATTGTTTCCCAAACGGTGTAAAACTGAATTTTCCTTATTTCGTGTAAAATTAAGTGTCGTTGTCTCAAATTCTCTTTTAACCATGTAATGTACCGCTAAGTGGTTTTTTGGTCAACGATCCTGATATTGCATCTATGTAACAGCAATACAACACAAAAATACCATTTTTAAGGTAGTTCATCGAACAATAGAATTTTTTGAATGATGATTCCCAACGGCGTAAGAGTGAACATTCCTTATTTCGTCTAGAATTTAGTGTCGTTATTTCAAATTCTCTTTTATTCATCGGATGTGTCACAATCAGATGTGCAAACTTTGTTTCACCCGGGGTGATTTTTCAAAGTCATTGAATACAAAAGCGGTAACATTTTCTTGAAACCTAAATAATATATCTTCATAAAAATAATAACATTTTTCACATAGTTTTAAAGATTTTCTTGATTTTACATGTCAAATTTGGGATTTTAGAGAGCAAAAAATAAGTTTCCCATAATTTCTTACACATATTTGGAGATGCCAGTTTCATTTATTACGGAGAAAACCTTTCACGTCATAACACGTACAGACCAAGCTTTGAAATGAAATTCAAAACAAACTAATCATGACATATTTACTTTGAAAAAAATCAGTTTTTCTCACATTTTAACTGAATTAGAAATGAAATGACAACTTTCGGTTTTCTCTTTTCATTCAGTATTGTATGTAGTGCTCTAAGTAATAAATATTGACAGGAATTTCAATTTTCTTTAAAATGATATATACATTTATTATCTTAATACAAATACTTACAGAAATAATCATTGTTGAAGTTGGTCATAGGGCCTATTTTTATTGAAAATCGTCTACGGACTGGACATTTAAATAGTGATTACAGTTAAAGGTATCATTATTATTATGTTTAATTGACAATAAACAACACCAAAACTTTTGGGTTTTATGCAAAAAATAAAACAAGAAAAGTACAAATTTGGAACAGTTATTGGACTGTTGAATAGACATTCGGACAAACGGACGACGATGGACATCGATCGATCGCATTACCTTAGCTAGAGCACTATAAGGTTAGGTGAGCTACAAATAATAAGCTATTGTTTAAGACCCAAGCATAAAAATCCACAAATCAATTTGAACTTAAAAATGCGGCGTTAATTATTTTAATGAATATGAATGTTAACCATTTCCCGAACAAGACTGGGTTTTGACGCCTGTACTAAAAGAGCATGGAAAATCATTATGAAAAAAGAAGGGAGTGCTAGCATAACAGATTATTTCTAATTTTTCATCAATATCTTCTCTGTTTTATTATTATACATGAATACCAACTCAACGAACATATATTTAAGCGAAATCTGCAGCATATTTCAAGTTGGAAGTCAAAAATGTGACATTTTGTGAATGTTTAACAGAATTTAGCGTTCATGGCAGTTGAATGTTTAATTGAGACAAGGTAGAAAATACTGGGGGAAAAGGAAACTATCGGTAAGTAATCTAATCAATATGTTATATATTTGCCTTTGGTGTTTCTTCTATTCTATATTAGAGACTTCAGAATCAGGAAAGATTTATCAATATACCGGTATATATTGGGTGTTAAAAGTTTGAAATAATCGGATAGAAAAGGCTAAGGAAGCAAAATAGGTTGTTTATCAGTACTAAATTGCTCTTTTTTATCTTTTGTGTACAGTACACAATTTGGGAAATAGTTCGTGGGAAGATTTTTTTGATTTATTTCGACTGATAGATGCCACCAATAATAAAATGCACACAGAAAATGATGATTATATTGCGGCATGAGGTACTCATAATATCTGTTATGTATTTTTGTCTTGTCCGTAGACACATTTAGTTTTGCCTGTGAGCTGCTATTTGACCTTATTTTTACTATAAATACATTTCTTTCAAGAAAAAGCACAATCATATATCGGAAACATGTCCACAATATCAGCTAACAAAGACTGTATTCATTTTAGAAGCTATTTTATATATGTCTACGGACAAGACATTTTGTCTACGGACAAGACATTTTTGTAATTGTGCATAAAAAATAAAGTACCCAATACAATTTGATACGATTTCACTACAACGTACTTTTATACATTTGCTAACGAATAGTGAACCTTTTGCCACAAACTATTGGGATATTACTGAAAAATCACTTTGTTAAAATGTGTCTACGGACAGGACATTTTGGGTCAACAAACTTCTTGCCGAAATAGCTTTGTTATCATTTGAGGCATTATGAACATTTCAATTTAAATTTTTATTTACATGTCTTTTTTCAAAATAAAAATGAAAATAATGAAATTCTGTAAGTTATAAGTTAACTTTTTTTCGCAGTAAAATATACTATCTTCAAAAGTGAAATTCTATAACGAAACGGTGGTCTCGGACTGTTTGTAATAAATCAATCAATTCTAATCATATCTTTATAAAATAAACTGCATATGAAAGCTGAATGATTTCTCTAACCAAATGTTGCATATTGTGTTAATAAAAGAACAATTTCAATAAAAATTCTAAAGTGAAAAATGAGCAAAATTCAAATGAAACATCATTTTTGCATTTTTACCCAATTTTTTCAATACATTTGTTGTAATAACTTTTTTATCGCTCATGTGTTCTTCCTAAGATTTGGTACACAACATTATAACTATGTTGTTATTAAAACAAGATCAAATTTATGTTGTTACATCGATTTGTATGTCAACTGGAATCGCATAACATGAGGCAGGCACAGGATGTACATCTGATTGTGACACACCCGTCATGGAATGTACCCGAAAGTGTTTTTTTTTGGTCACGGATCCTGATATTGCACCTATGTAACAGCAATACAACACGAAATACCATTCTAAATGTAGTTCCTTGAACAAGAGAATTTCTTAAAAAAAAATCCCAAACGGTGTGATACTGAATTTTCCTTATTTCGTCTAAAAGTAAATGTCGTTAATTCAATTTTTTTTTATCCATTGAATGTAGCAGAAACTGTTTTTTTAATCAAGGATCCTGATAATTAACCTATGTAACAGCAACATAACACAAAAGTACCATTTTAAACGTAGTTCTTTGAGCAATAGAATTTTTTAAAAAATGTTTCCCAAACGGTGTAAATATGAATTTTCCTTAATTCGTGTAACATTAAGTGTCGGTATTTCAAATTCTCTTTGAGCCATGCAATGTACCGGAAAGTGTTTTTTGTCAATGATCCTGATATTGCACCTATGTAACATTAATACAACACAAAAATACCATTTAAAAGGTTGTTCTTTGAACAATAGAATTTTTTGAAAAATGTTTCCCAAATGGTTTAAAACTGATTTTTTCTTATTTCGTGTAAAATTAAGAGTCGTTATTTCAAATTCTTTTCTAGCCATGGAATGTACCCGAAAGTGTTTTTGGTCAAGGATCCTGATATTGCACCTATGTAACAGCAATACAACATAAAAATACCATTTAAAGGTAGTTCCTTGAATAATATAATTTTTTAAAAAAATGTTTCCCACACAGTGTGAAACTGAATTTTCCTTATTTCATGTAAAAATTTAGTGTCGTTATCTCAAATTCTCTTTTAGCGATGGAATGTACCGGAAAGTGTTTTTTTGGTCAAAGATCCTGACATTACACCTATGTAACAGTAATACAACACAAAAGTACCATTTTAAAGGTACATAGTAGTTCTTTGCACAAACATTTTTTTTGAAAAGTGTTTTAAAGGTAGGTCCTTGAACAAAAGAGTTTTCTGAAAAATGTTTCCCAAACGGTGAATTACTGAATTATCCATATTTCGTATTAGATTAAGTGTCGTCATTTTAAATTCTCTTTAAGCCATGGAATATACCGGAAAGTGTTTTTGTCAAGGATCCTGATATTGCGCCTATGTAACAGCAATACAACACAAAATACCATTTTAAAGGTAGTTCCATGAAAAAAAGATTTTTTTGAAAAATGTTTTTCAAACGGTGTAAAACTGAATTTTCCATATTTCGTGTAAAATATAGTGTCGTTATTTGAAATTCTCTTTAAGCCATGGAATATACCGGAAAGTGGTTTTTTTGTCAAGGATCCTGATATTATGCCTATGTAACAGCAATACAACACAAAAATACCACTTTAAAGGTAGTTCCTTGAAAAAATGATTTTTTTTGAAAAATGTTTTTCAAACGGTTTGAAACTGAATTTTCCATATTTCGTGTAAAATATAGTGTCGTTATTTGAAATTCTCTTTAAGCCATGGAATATACCGGAAAGTGAGTCTTGGTCAAGGATTCTAATATTGTACCTATGTAATAGCAACACAACACAAAAATACCACTTTAAATGTTGTTTCTTGAAAAAAAAGATTTTTTTGAAAAATGTTTCCCAAAAGGTGTAAAACTGAATTTTCCTTATTTCGAGTGAAATTAAGTGTCGTTATTTCAAATTCTCTTAAAGCCATAGAATGTACCGAAAGTGTTTTTTTTTTGGTCAAGGATCCTGATATTCCACCTTTGTAACAGCAATAAAATACAAAAAAATGACATTTTAAAGGTAGTTCCTTGAACAATAAAATATTTTTTAAAATGTTTCCCTAACGGTGTAAAACTGAATTTTCCTCATTTCGTGTTAAATTAAGTGTCGTCATTTCAAATTCTCTTTTAGCTATGGAATGTACCAGAAAGTGTTTTTTGATCAAGGATCCCGACATTGCATCTACGTAACAGCAATACAACACAAAAATACCATTTTAAAGGTAGATTGCAGTTCTTTGAACAATAGAATTTTTTGAAAAGTGTTTACCAAACGGGGTAAAACTGAATTTTCCATAATCCGTGTAAAATTAAGCGTTGTTATTTCAAATTCTCTTTTAGCCATGGAATGTACCCGAAAGTGATATTTTGGTCAAGGTTCCTGATATTGCACCTATGTAACAGCAATACAACACAAAGATACAATTAAAAGGTAGTTCCTTGAATAAAAGAATTTTTTGAAAAATGTTTCCTAAACGGTGTAAAACTGAATTTTCTTTATTTCGTGAAAAATTCAGTGTCGTTATTTCAAATTCTGTTTTAGCCATGGAATGTTCCGGAAATCATTTTTTTGTCAAGGATCCTTATTTTGCACCTATATAACAACAATACAACACAAATTTCCATTTTAAAGGTAGTTCCTTGAACAATAGAACGTTTTTAAAAATGTTTCTGAAGCGGTGTAAAACTAAATTTTCCTTATTTCGTGTAAAATTAAGTGTCGTTATTTCAAATTCTGTTTTCGCCATGGAATGTACCGGAAAGTGTGTTTTTGTCAAGGATCCTGATATTGCACCTATGTAACAGCAATACAACACAAAAATACCATTTTTAAGGTAGTTCCTTGAACAATAGATTTTTTGAAAAATGTTTCCCAAACGGTGTAAAAATGAATTTTCCTTATTTTGTGTAAAATTATTTTATATTTTCTTTTAGCCATGGAATGTACCGGAAAGTGTTTTTTTGTCAAGGCTTGATACCATTTTTGCACCTATGTAACAACAATTCAACACAAAAATAGCATTTCAAAGATAGTTCCTTGAACAATAAAATTTTTTGAAAAATGTTTCCCAAACGAGTCATAACTGAATTTTCCTTATTTCGCGTAAAATTTAGTGTCGTTATTTCAAATTCTCTCTTAGCTATGGAATGTGCCGGAAAGTATTTTTGTCAAGGATTCTGACATTGCACTTATATTCCAGCGATACAACATAAAAGAAAATTTAACGGTAGTTCCTTGAACAATAGAATTTGTTGAAAAATGTTTCCCAAACGGTGTAAAACTGAATTTTCCTTATTTCGTGTAAAATTAAGTGTCGTTATTTCAAATTCTCTTTTAGCCATGGAATGTACCGGAGAGTTGTTTTTTGGTCAAATATTCTAATATTGCACCTATGTAACAGCAATAAAACACAAAAATACCATTTTAAAATTAGTTCCGTGAACAATAGATTTTTTTGAAAAACGTTCCAAAACGGGTTATAACTGAATTTTTCTAGCTTCGTGTAAAATTAAGTGTCGTTATTTCAAATTCTCTTTTAGCCATGGAATGTACAGGAAAGTGTTCTTTGGTCAGGGATCCTGATATTGCACTATGTAACAGCAATACAACACAAAAATACCATTTTAAAGGTAGTTTCTTGAACAATAGAATTTTTGAAAAAGGTTTCCCATACGGTGTATTTTTTAACTGAAATTTCCTCATTTCGTGTAAAATTAAGTGTTTTTGTTTCAAATTCTGTTTTAGCCATAGAATGTACCCGAAAGTTTATTATTTTGGTCATGGATCCTGACATTGCACCTATGTAACATAATACAACACAAAACTACCATTTTAAAGGTAGTTCCTTGAACAATGCGGTGTAAAACTGAATTTTTCTTATTTCGTGTAAAATTCAGTGTCGTTATTTTAAATTCTCTTTTAGCCATGGAATGTACCGGAAAGTGTTTTTGTCAAGGATCTTGATTTCGGGTTTGCACCAATGTAACAGAAATACAACAAAAAATGCCATTTCAAAGGTAGTTCCTTGAACAATAGAAGATTTTGAAAAATGTTTCCCAAACGGCGTAAAACTGAATTTTGCTCAATTCGTGTAAATTTATGTGTCGTTATTTCTAATTCTCTTCTAGCCAAAGAATGTACCGGAAAATTGTTTTTTGGTCAAGGATCTTGATATTACACCTGGTTAACAGCAATACAACACAAAAAGACCATTTTAAAAGTAGTTCCTTGAGCAAAAGAATTTTTCGAAAAATGTTTCCCAAACGGTGTAAAACTGAATTTTACTTATTTCGTGTTAAATTAAAGCTGAAATTCATCTTCGTTTTCATGTCAAATAAGATGAATTCATCTTAAAGAGAATTGTCTAAAAAAAAGATTAGCAAAAATTGCGATTTAAAAAATCAACCCCTAACCCGAGTTATAACCTGATAAAGATACGTGATTTACAGGCGCGCGTAAAACGAAACTGAAATTTACCTGTGGACCAGATATGGATGATGACGTCATTTGTGCAATCCCATTATAGCCGTGTTAACCTTACAAGTATAAACGGTCAACTTTAACTTCAAATTGCGGTGACGTTGCAAAAGCAAAAATATTAAATAAAAGCATTTAATGGTGTTTATCATTTGGCCATTAAAGTGGAGAAAAAAATGTGACATTTTTCCGTGAATTTGAACAGCAAAAAACAGTTAAATTAACATGCCGTGGTCCAAAAATTCTCCAGTATTATACGTTTGATGATAGTGGAAATTTCCGGAAAAGTGCCTTTATATCGCTCTTTTAACCCATTCTCACACATTGACGCTGTTTGACGCCTCACAAGATAAAGGCTTTGGAAAACATTGTGGAAATGAAGAAATTGCTTGTGACAAACAATTTCTTCATTTTCCACAATGTTTTCTATCCCAAAAGTCAAACAATTTCAAAATTTTATCAAATTGAAAATGTCGTCTGCAACTTCTTTCAATTTGGACGAGCTCAAATCTTTGCCGTCTTGTAAGGGGTTTGCATGTAGATTTAGGATAGATGTTTCTTGTAAACCATTTAAAAGATATATAATTATGTTGAGAAGTATTTTAGAAATGTCATTTTCTCCAATAACAAAGGAAATCCAACTCTTACATGAAATATTCCGTGAATTCCACCAATCTATCGTATGTCTTACACCTTGTATTATATCGTTTTATTATTATTATTATTATTATTATTATTATTATTATTATTATTATTATTATTATTATTATTATTATTATTATTATTATTATTATTATTATTATTATTATTATATTTTTTTTTATTTTTTTTTCATTCTGAATTTTATTGGGTTGTTCAATTTGGGAAGACGCAATATGGAGCGTTGAAATCTTTGGTAGGGACATTTTATATGCCGTGATGTAACTTGTACAATTTTCAACCGTTTCCCAAAGACAAACTTTAAGTCTATTAATATGCGGCCCATTGTAAAAAAACCAGCGGGGAAATGTGAAGTTCTTGGTTATCTTTTTATTATTATTATTTTCCTGACTGAATCAATGCAAAAACTTGTTTGAGAAAGGGTGTGGTGAGCTAGCACTTAATTGACATATTTGCATAAAAAGTGTCAACTGTTTAATGTCTTGTCTAACCAGCTGGTATTATAAATTTATATTGACCCCGGAATAACCTACCTCATTTAAATAGTTTCCCATTTCAAAACAGGTAAATCAGGTTGAATATGTAATTATCGAATAACGTTATGTTGAAAGTTTAAAATGTAACCTAAGGTTTACCAATCTGGATAGCTCAATGGGTTGCGCGTTGGCTCTTAAACTTGGCAGTCCCAGGTTCGAATCCCAAGCAAGATTCTTTCTTTTATCTATTCGAAGGACTTCTATTTTACATTTCCTGTGCATATTACCCTATTGGAACCACAAGGTTCACAATTTGTTATGCTTTTGTCCTATAAAGTGAGCATAATTCATAAATATTGACTTAAATATTGGCAGTGGTAGATAAACGTGTAAAGAACCTCCATGGACGACCAATGTCACAAAAAAGTCATAGGCCTTCAGACCAAGAGCAAAAGAAAAAGTTTTGAATGTAACAAGTTAATCTGTGAAGTAGCAGCAGAACAACTATAGAATGTTATTTTCGGCCTTTGTAGACCAAACGTTGTCCAGAAGGCTTTGAGATCAATAAAACCATGACATATCATAAAATAAAGAAGGAGCTCGGTCGCCGAAAACGTCTTCATGTCACCAACGAGGGAATAGGAGATAAACTGAATAGTAAATTGAAGAAAAAAGATGAAAAGTAAAATATGAGCGCATTGGTTCAGAGGGGATTCGAACCTCGGACATCTTAATTGCTAAACCAATGACTCTACCAGTTGAGCTATCGAGCAGTCAACAATCATCGTACACTTTGAGAGAAAAGAATCTCGTGCAAGTTATCTGAAAAATCCCGACATACCTTTTAACGGATAAACTCGTCCAAGTAAGTATGCAAATGAAGCAGGTCATTCCGGGGTCAATTTAAAAAATCAATATAATATGAACTACCGGTATTTGTTTGATGGGATTATTCGTATCAAAGGATTACGTAATAAATGGACTTGGTTGGTATAACACACCAGTTTGCAGGTGCGCTACCAGAACATAGTATCAAGAATACCAAAAAAACTTTAGTTACGGCATTTTTATCGCTATTTTTAACATGACTTACCGTTTGCTTCTTGATCCTTTACCAGATAATTTCTCGATGTTTAAAAAAACTCTCTGTTTGAAATATGGAAACATTAGGAAAAACCACTACCTCACTAATTCCCCTTACAATATGAAAATACTGTATTAATTTACTCTTTCCCATCAGAGATCAGGTTTCGACATCCACATTAGAAATCGTTTGGGAAAAAATCATTGAAAGAAAAGAAGAAATTGGTGACGGTAAAGAATTTCTCACTTTCCCTAAATATTGTCAGTACTAAACCAAACACATTTTCTTTTTTTAACATCAGTTACTTGTCGTCTAAAAGCATTTACTCAAAAATTAAAATACTTATCTGAATTCTTCCCAACATAATGTAACATAGTTAAATGTCATTTACTTCAACATTTGCGTACTAATTATATACTATTTATGCATGTATTAGGCCATTATTAGGCCTTTACATTCTTTAACAAGTTTTTGCATTTTTTTCAGTCAGGAAAATAAAATACCGAAATAATTTCTAACCAAGAACTTCACATTTCAACGCTGTTTTCTTTAAAATGGGCTGCATATTTTTTAGACTTATATTTTGTCCCTGGGAAACGGTTGAAAATTGTGCGAGTTACGTCAAGGGATATAAATTGTCCATACCCAAGGTTTTAATGTTATATATTGCAACTTCGCAAATGGAACAGTCTTACAAATTTTAGTTTGACAAAACAATATAATACAAGGCGTGAGACATTCAAAATATTGGTACAAATCACGGAATAATAAATGTAAGAATGGGATTTCCTTTGTTATTGGAGAAAACGACATTTCTACAATACTTCTCAAAATAATTATATATCTTTTAATAGATTCACAAGAAACATTTATCATAAATCTACAGATTAAAAAAGCATGTTAATTGCACTATTCAGTAAATTCCCACTATCACCAAGCGTATAATACTAGAGAATTTTTGGACCACGGCATGTTAATATAACTGAATTTTACTGTTCAAATTCACGAAAAAATGTCACATTTTTTCTCCACTTTAATGGCCAAATGATAAACACCATTAAATGCTTTTATTTAATATTTTTGCTTTTGCAACGTCACCGCAATTTGAAGTTAAAGTTGACCGTTTATACATGTAAGGTTAACACAGCTTTAATGGGATTGCACAAATGACGTCATCATCCATATCTGGTCCACAGGTAAATTTCAGTTTCGTTTTACGCGCGCCTGTAAATCACGTATCTTTATCAGGTTATAACTCGGATTAGGGGTTGAATTTTTAAATCGCAATTTTTGCTAATCTTTTTTTTAGACAATTCTCTTTAAGATGAATTCATCTTATTTGACATGAAAACGAAGGTGGATTTCAGCTTTAAGTGACGTTATTTCAAATTCTCTTTTAGCCATGGAATTTACCAGAAAAAAATTTTTTGGTAAAAGATCCTGATATTGCACCTATTTAACAGCAATACAACACAAAATACCATTTTAAAGGTAGTTCCGTGGATAATATGATTTTTTGAAAAATGTTTCCCAAACGGGTTAAACTGAATTTTCCTTATTTCGTCTAGAATTAAGTGTCGTTATTTCAAATTCTCTTTTAGCCATGGAAAGTACCGGAAAGTGGTTTTTGGTCAAGGAGCCTGATATTGCACCCATGTAACAGCAATTCAATACAAAAATACCATTTTAAAGGTAGTTCCGTGGACAATATAATTTTTCGAAAAATGTTTCCCAAACGGTGTAAAACTGAATTTTCCTTATAAAGTGTCGTTATTTCGAATTCTCTTTTAGCCATTGAATATACAGGAAAATGTTTTTAGGTCAAGGATCTTGATATTGTTTCCATGTTACAGCAATACAACACAAAAATGCCTTTTTAAAAATTTCTTTCGTGTAACATTAAGTGTCGTTATTTCAAATTCTCTTTAAGCCATGGAATGTACCTGAAAGTTGGGTTTTGGTCAAGGATCCTGATATTTCTAAGTAGGTGAAAGAAATACAACACAAAAATTCCATTTTAAAGGTAGTTCCTTGAACAATAGAGTTTTTTGAAAAATGTTTTCCAAACGGTGTAACACTGAATTTTCCTTATTTCTTCTTAAATTATGTGTCGCTATTTCAAATTCTCTTTTAGCCAAGGAATGTGCCGGAAAGTGGTTTTCTGGTCAAGGATCCTGATATTGCACCCATGTAACAACAAAACAACACAAAAATATTATTTTAAAGGTAGTTCCGTGGACAATAGAATTTTTTGGAAAAATGTTTCCCAAACGGTGTAAAACTGAATTTTCATTATTTCGTGTTGTATTAAGCGTCGTTATTTCAAATTCTTCTTTAACCATGGAATGTACAGAAAAATTGTTTTTTGGTCAAGGATTCTGATATTGCACCTAGGTTACAGCAATATAGCACAAAATGCCTTTTTTTTCCTTGAACAATATAACTTTTTGAAAAATGTTTCCCAAACGGTGTAAAACTGAATTTTCATTATATCGTGCAAATTAAGTGTAGTTATTTGAAATTCTCTGTTATCTATTGAATGTACAGGAAAATGTTTTTTTGGTGAAGGATCCTGATAGTGTTTCTAGGTTACAGCAATACAACACAAAAACGCCTTTTTAAAGATAGTTCATTGAAAAATATATTTTTTTGAAAAATGTTTCCCAAACTGTGTAAAACAGAATTATCTATTCTATGCTGTGCAAAAACAGTTCAGCACATTTTTTAAATAAATTATTTTTTCAGATTATTACTTAAAAAGTTATTTCATGCTGTAAAGTTGTCCCGATTGACAACCATCACACATACAGTGCGTGGTGTGTGGAAGGAACAGTCAGGATATTGGACAAAATCTAGATAAGCAAAAGTCACGTGCGTCACGTGTGCAGTGTCATCGATATTGTCTAGCTTGCCAAAAAAAAAAAAAAAAAAAAAAAAAAAAAAAACAAAAAAAAAAAAAACGATTACACAGATCTTTTAGCAAAATCAGTTTAACTGTTACAACTTCTTAGAAATTGATAATTTGAAGGCGAAAAATAATGACGTAAGATCAACGTCAGAGAGTTCTTATCATGTCCCAATGAGACATACCCGTAAGAGGCGTCGCTTTGCATTTCAATAGGCATAATTCGACAATCAGACGCCTATTGTACAGAATGGATGCAGGTTTGGTCGCGAAAGATCGACAAAAATCTTACAGATCGCGTTAAACCTTTAAAGAGGAAAGTTTCATAGTGACGTCCTGATGACGTAAAAGATGTCCGTCGAGTAGGAAGTTAGCCCGATTCTTCTGGGACGTCATATTCATTATAGCTAGTGACGAGACTGTCTTGAATAAGTTCTGTACAGCTTGCACCAAAGCCTGCCGACCTTACGCCAATAACGTTAAGGCATCTACTGCCAATGCGTCAGTGGTTATGGACACATTGCTATTGAACCAGGAGACACTGGAGTGATGTCCTATTTAGTGTTTGCATACGTATCACCTTGTACGTGTCGTTTGTGACGCCAGGCTGGCGAAAGCCATGACATCTGTAACGTCAATGACTTTTAGCGTCCTCTGTATTATGAATGAGTTTGTCTGCAGCATTTAAAGTCGTTTTATGGCGATCAAAGCAACTGCTGGTGAATTTACCCTATATTGAAATTTGCCTGACTTTCGATGTCTGACCCTTATGCATTTTAACTTAAGATATCGGTATAGCGTTTAAGAGTTTTGACACAAAATTTTAAGAAAACGTCAGCAAAATGAATGCACAATCAAAGTATTCTTTTCCTTTTAAAGAGTTCGCTATAGTTTCTAAATGGAAACCAATATTTTTCGAGTGTGCTAAACTTTTTTTGCACAGTCAATCGTGTAAAATTAAGTGTCGTTATTTCAAGTTCTCTTTTAGCCATGCAAAGTAAAGGAAAATGTTTTTTGGTAGAGGATTCTGATATTGTATCTAGGTAACAGCAATACAACACAAAATACCTTTTCAAAGGTAGTTCCGTAAACAATAAACTTTTTTGAAAAATGTTTCCCAAACGGTGTTAAACTAGACTTGGTGAAAAAATTAGTGTCGTTAGTTCAAATTATCTTTTTGCCAAGGAATGTACTGGAAAGTGATTTTTGGTCAAGGATCTTTACATTGCACCTATGTAACAGCAAAACAACACAAAAATACCATTTTAAAGGTAGTTACTTTAACAATATACTTTTTGAAAAATGTTAAGCAGACGGTGTAAAACTGATTTTTCCTTATTTCGTGTAAAATTAAGTGTCGTTATTTCAAATTCCTTTTTAGCCAAGGAATTTAACGGAAAGTGTTTTTTTTTTTTTGTTCAAGGATCTTAATTTTGCACCTCGGTAACAGCAATACAACACAAAAATACCATTTTAAAGGTAGTTCCTTGAACCATAGAATTTTTTGAAAAATGTTTCCCGAACGGAGTAGAAATGAATTTTCCTTATTTCGTGTAAAAATAAATTTCGTTAGTTCAAATTCTCTTTTAACCATGGAATGTACCGGAAAGTGGTTTTGTCATGTATCCTGATTAAGCACCTAGTTACCAGCTATACAATACAAAGATACCATTTTAAAGGTAGTTCATTGAACAATAGATTTTTTTAAAAAAATGTTTTCCAAACGGTGTAAAACTGAATTTTCTTTATTTCGTGTGAAATTATGTTTCGTTCTGTCAAATTCTCTTTTAGCAATGGAATGTACCTGAAAGTGTTTTTTGTCAAGGATCTTGATACCAGGTTTGCACCTGTGTAACAGAAATACAACACAAAACTACCATTAATGGTAGTTCCTTGAACAATAGAAGTTTTGAAAAATGTTTCCCAAACGGCGTAAAACTAACTTTTCCCGAATTCTTGTAAATTTAAGTGTCGTTATTTCAAATTGTATTTTACCCATAGAATGTGCCGGAAAGTGTTATTTGGCCAAGGATCCTGTTATTGCACATATATAACAGCTATACAACATAAAAATACCATTTTAAAGGTAGTTCCTTGAAGAATCGAATTTTTGAAAAATATTTCCCAAACAGTGTAAAACTGAATTTTAACTGAATTGTCCTTATTTCATGTAACATTAAATGTCGTTATTTCAAATTCTCTTTCAACCATGGAATGTACCGGAGCGTCTTTTCTGGTCAAGGATCCTGATATTGCACCTATGTAACGGCAATACAACACAAAAATACAATTTTAAAGGTAGTTCCTTGAACAATAGAATTTTTTGAAAAATGTATCTCAAGCGGTGTAAAACTAAATTGTCCTTTTTTCGTGTAAAATTAGGTGTTGTTATTTCAAATTCTCTTTTAGCCATGGAATGTACCTGAAAGTGTTTTTTGTCAAGCATCTTGAAACCGGGTTTGCACCTGTGTAACAGAAATACAACACAAAAATACCATTTTAAAAGTTGTTCCTTGAACAATAGAAGTTATGAAAAATGTTTCCCAAACGGAGTAAAACTGATTTTCTTTATTTCTTGTGAAATTAAGTGTCGTTTCAAATTCTCTTTTAGCCATGGAATGTACCGGAAAGTGTTTTTTTGATCAAGGATCCTGATATTGCACCCATATAATAGCAAGACAACACAAAAATACCACCTTTAAGGTAGTTCCCTGAACAATGATTTAAAAAAAAAATGTTTCTCAAACGGTGTATTACTGAATTTTTTTTCATTTCGTGTAAAATTAAGTGTCGTAACTTCAAATTCTCTTTAAGACATAAAATGTACCGGAAAGTGTTGTTTTTTGGTCAAGGATCCTGATATTGCACCTATGTAACGGCAATACAACACAAAAATACAATTTCAAAGGTAGTTCCTTGAACAATAGATTTTTTTGAAAAATGTATCTCAAGCGGTGTAAAACTGAATTTTTCTTATTTTGTGTAAAATAAGGTGTCGTTATTTCAAATTCTCTTTTAGCCATGGAATGTACCTGAAAGTGTTTTTTGTCAAGCATCTTGAAACCGGGTTTGCACCTGTGTAACAGAAATACAACACAAAAATACCATTTTAAAGGTAGTTCCTTGAACAATAGAAGTTTGAAAAATGTTTCCCAAACGGAGTAAAACTGATTTTCTTTATTTCTTGTGAAATTAAGTGTCGTTTCAAATTCTCTTTTAGCCATGGAATGTACCGGAAAGTGGTTTTTTGATCAAGGATCCTGATATTGCACCCATATAATAGCAATACAACACAAAAATACCACCTTTAAGGTAGTTCCCTGAACAACGATTTAAAAAAAAATGTTTCCCAAACGGTGTATAACTGAATTTTTCTCATTTCGTGTAAAATTAAGTGTCGTAACTTCAAACTCTCTTTAAGCCATAAAATGTACCGGAAAGTGTTGTTTTTTTTTGGTCCAGGTTCCTGATATTGCACATTTGTAACAGCAATAAATTACAAAAATACCATTTAAAAGGTAGTTACTTGAACAATAGAATTTTTTGAAATATGTTTCCCAAACGGTGTAAAACTGATTTTTCCTTATTTCGTGTAAAATTAAGTGTCGTTATTTCAAATTCTCTTTTAGCCATGGAATGTACCGGAAAGTTGTTTTTTGATCAAGGATCTCGACATTGCACCTATGTAACAGCAATACAACACAGAAATACCATTATAAAAGTAGATTGTAGTTCTTTGAACAATAGAATTTTTTGAAAAGTGTTTACCAAACGGTGTAAAACTGAATTCTCCTTAATCCGTGTAAAATTAAGCGTCGTTATTTCAAATTCTCTTTAAGCCATGGAATTTACCGAAAAGTGGTATTTTGGTCAAGGATCCTGATATTGAACCTATGTAACAGCAATACAACACAAAATGCCATTTTAAAGGTAGTTCATTGAACAATGGATTTTTTTTTAGAAAAGTTTCCCAAACGATGTAAAACTGAATTTTCCTTATTCGTGTTAAATAAAGTGGCGTTATTTCAAATTCTCTTTCAGCCATGGAATTAACCGAAAAGTGATTTTTTGGTAAAAGAATCCGATATTGCACCTATGTAACAGCAATACAACACAAAGATATCATTTTAAAGGTAGTTGCTTGAACAATAGAATTTTTTGAAACATGTTTCCCAAACGGTGTAAACTGAATTTTCCTTATTTCGTGTAAAATTAAGTGTTGTTATTTCAAATTCTTTTTTATCAATAGAATTTACAGGAAAGTGTTTTTTTGTCAAGGATCCTGATAATGCAGCTAAGCAACAGCAATACAACACAAAAATACCATTTTAAAGGTAGTTCCTTGAGTAATAGATTATTTTTTAAAAAAAAGTTTCCAATCGATGTAAAACTGAATTTTCCTTATTCGTGTTAAATTAAGTGGCGTTATTTCAAATTCTCTTTCAGTCATGGAATTTACCGGAAAGTGGTTTTTTGGTAAAGAATCCTGATATTGCACCTATGTAACAGCAATGCAACACAAATATATTAATTTTAAGGTAGCGCTTGAACAAAAGAATTTTTTAAATGTTTCCCAAACGGTTTAAAACTGAATTTTCCTTATTTCGTGTTAAGTTAAGAGGCGTTATTTCAAATTCTCTTTTAGCCCTGGAATGTACCGGAAAGTGGTTTTTTGGTCAAGGATCCTGACATTGCACCTATGTAACAGCAATAAAGCACAAAAATACCATTTTAAAGGTACATTGTAGTTCTTTGAGCAATCAAAATTTTTGAAAAGTGTTTACCAATTGGTGTAAAACAGAATTTTCCTTAATCCGTGTAAAATTAAGCGTCGTTATTTCAAATTCTCTTTTAGCAATGGAATTTACCGGAAAGTGGTACTTTGGTCAAGTATCTTGTAACAGCAATACAACACAAAAGTGCCATTTTAAAGGTAGTCAATTGAACAATGGAATTTTTTGAAAAATGTTTCCCAAACGGTGTATTACAGAATTATCCATATTTCGTGTTAAATTAAGTGTCGTTATTTCAAATTTCTTTGAGCGATGGAATGTACCGGAAAGTGTTTCTTGTCAAGGATCCTGATATTGCGCCTATGTAACAGCAATACAACACAAAAATACCAATTAAAAGATAGTTCCTTGAACAATAGAATTTAAAAAAAAAATGTTTCCCAAAAGGTGAATTACTGAATTATCCATATTTCGTGTTAAATTAAGTGGCGTTATTTCAAATTTCTTAAAGCGATGGAATGTACCGAAAAATGACTATTTTGGTCAAGGATCCTGATAAATTAAGTGTCGTTATTTCAAATTTCTTTGAGCGATGGAATGTACCGGAAGTGTTTCTTGTCAAGGATCCTGATATTGCGCCTATGTAACAGCAATACAACACAAAATACCATTAAAAGGAAGTTCTTTGAACAATAGAATTTTTTGAAAAATGTTTCCCAAACGGTGTAAAACTGAATTTTCCTTATTTCGTGTAAAATTAATTGTTGTAATTTCAAATTCTTTTTTAGCAATAGAATTTACCGGAATTTTTTTTTTGGTTAAGGATTCTGAGCAATAGCAATATAACACAAAAATACCATTTTAAAGGTAGTTCCTTGAGCAAAAGATCTTTTTTTAAAAAAAGGTTCCCAATCGATGTAAATCTGAATTTTGCTTATTCGTGTTAAATTAAGTGGCGTTATTTCAAATTCTCTTTCAGCCGTGGAATTTACCGGAAAGTGTTTTTTTTGTAAAAGATTCTGATATTGCACCTATGTAACAGCAATACAAGACAAAGATATCATTTTAAAGGTAGTTGCTCGAACAATATAATTTTTTGAAAAATGTTTCCCACATGGTGTAAAACTGAATTTTCCTTATTTTGTGTTAAATTAAGTGGCGTTATTTCAAATTTTCTTTTCGCCATGGGATGTACCGAAATATTTTTTTTTGGTCATGTATCCTAATATTGCACCTATGTAACAGCAATATAACACGAAAATACAATTTAATAGGTAGTTCCTTGAACAATAGAATCTTTTGAAAAATGTTTCCCAAACAGCGTGAAACTGAATTTTCTTTATTTCGTGTAATATTTAGTGTTGTTATTTCAAATTCTGTTTTAGCAATAGAATGTGCCGAAAATTGGTTTTTTGGTCAAGGATCCTAATATTGCACCTATGTAACAGCAATACAACATTAAAATACCGTTATAAAGTTAGTTCTTTTAACAATAGCATTTTTTGAAAAATGTTTCCCAAACGACATAAAACTGAATTTTCCTTATTTACTGTCTTATCAAGTGGCGTTATTTCAATTTCTCTTTTTGCCATGGAATGTACCGGAAAGTGGTTTTTTGCTCAAGGATCCAGATATTGCACCTATGTAACAGCAATACAACACAACAAGAGGACCATGATGGTCCTATATATCGCTCACCTGAACCAAAATGATATGAGCCACAATTTTGTTCAATTCAATTAATATTTACGACTTTAAGACTGACTTCCTGGTCCGATCTGACCCAAAATCGAACTCATCCGAGAACTTATGGTCATACATGTTTTGTTAAAGTTTGGTTAAGATTGGTCAATATTTGTGGATGCTAGAGTGTTAACAACAAATTGTGGACAGACGGACAGACGGACGGACGGACGGACGGACGGACGCCGACGGACAAAAAGCGACCACAATAGCTCACCTTGAGCACTTCGTGCTCAGGTGAGCTAAAAATACGATTTTAAAGGTAGTTCCTTGAACAAAAGAATTTTTTAAAGAATATTTTCCAAAAGGGTAATAACTGAATTTGCCCATGTTCGTATAAATATTAAATGTCGTTATTTCAATTTCTCTTTAAGTCATGGTATGTACAAGAAAGTAAGTTTTGGCCAAGGATCCTGATATTGCACCTATGTAATAGCAATACATTACAAAAATACAACTTGAAAGGAAGTAACTTGAACAATAGATTTTTTTTGAAATATGTTTCGCAAACGGTGTAAAACTGAATTTTCCTAATTTCGTGTTAAATTAAGGGGCGTCATTTCAAATTCTCTATTAGCCATGGAATGTACGAAATTGTTTTTTTGGTTATGTATCCTAATATTGCACCTATGTAACAGCAATACAGCACAAAAATACAATTTAAAATGTAGTTCTTTGAAAAATAGAATTTTTCGAAAAATGTATCCCAAAAGGCGTAATACTAAATTTTCTTTATTTCGTGTAATATCAAGTGTTGTTATTTCAAATTCTCTTTTAGCAAAAGAATGTGCCGGAAATTGTTTTTTTGGTGATAGATCCTGTTATTGCACCTATGTAACAGCAATACAACACAAAAATACCATTTAAAAGGTAGTTCCTTGAGCAATAGATTTTTTTAAAAAATGTTTCACAAACGGTGTAAAGCTGAATTTTTCTTATTTCGTGTTAAATTAAGTGGCGTTATTTCAAATTCTTTTTCAGCCATGGAATTTACCAGAAAGTGGTTTTTTTTTGGGTAAAATATTTTGATATTTCACCTATGTAATTGCAATACAACACAAAAATACAGGGTGTCCCAAAAGTAAGGTAACACTATAAATCTGATATATCTCGGTTAATATATCAATTGTATATTCCCAATATCACTTGCAGTACAGAAGGTTATGTGTAGAAACAAAAAAAAAAATAATATCTTGCCATTTGTATATTTTATGTATGATAAATAGAACACATCCTATTTTATCAATGACGTCATTTTTATAGTAAATGACGTCCTCTAGACTACGCCCCTCCTGTCGCTTTTCTTGGTTTATTCTTGTGCTATTAAAGTTTTGAACAACTGCCTCACATATGTCCACAGAACTGTTCCTACATTATATTTGAATGTTTGAAAGCAATATTGTAACAAAAGTCATGATCTTGTTTTGGGAACTACACCACAAGTCTCTCCGCAGAAAAAAGACCAATGAATTCAAATCTGGCATGTGTCCACCGAAAAAAGTCTAAGCGTTTGACTTGATCTCCCAAAGACTTTGATTTCATAATTTTGATAATGGTATGGGGAAGTTTCAAATAGAATTTCAAAATACACTGTACTAATGATTTCAATGAATCTTGTTCTGACGAAAATCTTCTCATCGACTTTCCTGGACTTCCATTTACAGTCTCATTCAAAGCTGAGATGTTTTCTGTGCTTAGGGATTTTCCGATCTTTCGCTTCTATGTTCATCAAAATCTGACCAAGATCGTTCAAATTTAGGTATTATTGAGTAAATGTTCTGTTCTTGGTGGATCTTTTGTTATAATTAAGACTGTAACTTTCTTTGCACATATATGGGAGATTTAGATTAGTGATATGCTTTACATCATACATTTGCTGTGAGAAGGTAGGTCGTGACGTCATTTTGATAGTTGTACAGATGACGTCAAAATGACGCCATCTTGATATTCGCATAACGTTGAAGTATATGGCAAAGATAATTTCATTGAATTCCGCAGAAAATGATAGTTTTCCGAATGAAATCGGCTGAGGAATAGCAGAGCTATTACGCTTTGTAAATGTTACCTTACTTTTGGGACACCCTGTACCATTTTAAAGGTAGTTTTTCGACCATTAGAACTTTTTGAAAAATGTTTCTCAAGCGGTGTAAAACTGAATGTTCCCTTTTTCGTATAAAGATAAAATGTCGTTATTTCAATTTCTCTTTAAGCCATGGAATGTACAAGAAAGTAAGTTTTGGTCAAGGATCCTGATATTGCACCTATGTAATAGCAATACATTACAAAAATACCACTTCATAGGTTGTTCCTTGAAAAAAAGAATTTTTTGAAAAACGTTTCCCAAACGGTGTAAAACTGAATTTTCCTTATTTCGAGTGAAATTAAGTGTCGTTATTTCAAATTCTCTTAAAGCCATAGAATGTACCCGAAAGTGTTTTTGGTCAAGGATCCTGATATTCCACCTTTGTAACAGCAATAAAATACAAAAAATGCCATTTTAAAGGTAGTTCCTTGAACAATACAATCTTTCTTAAAATGTTTCCCAAACGGTGTAAAACTGAATTTTCCTTAATCCGTGTAAAATTAAGCGTCGTTATTTCAAATTCTCTTTTAGCCATGGAATGTACCGGAAAGTGATATTTTGGTCAAAGTTCCTGATACTGCACCTATGTAACAGCAATACAACAAAAAATACAATTAAAAGGTAGTTCCTTGAATAAAAGAATTTTTGAAAAATGTTTCCTGAACGGTGTAAAACTGAATTTTCCTTATTTCGTGTAAAATTCAGTGTCGTTATTTCAAATTCTGTTTTAGCCATGGAATGTTCCGGAAATCGTTTTTTTGTCAAGGATCCTGATTTTGCACCTATATAACAACAATACAACACAAAAATACCATTTTAAAAGTTGTTCCTTGAACAATAGAACTTTTTTAAAAATGTTTCTGAAGCGGTGTAAAACTAAATTTTCCTTATTTCGTGTAAAATTAAGTGTCGTTATTTCAAATTCCGTTTTCGCCATGGAATGTACCGGAAAGTGTTTTTTTTTTGTCAAGGATCCTGATATTGCACCTATGTAACAGCAATACAACACAAAAATACCATTTTAAAGGTAAATCCTTGAACAATAGATTTTTTGAAAAATGTTTCCCAAACGGTATAAAAATGAATTTTCCTTATTTTGTGTAAAATTAAGAGTAATTATTTTAAATTCTTTTTTAGCCATGGAATGTACCGGAAAGTGTTTTTTTTGTCAAGGATCTTGATACCGTTTTTGCACCTATGTAACGGTAGTTCCTTGAATAATATACTTAACCAAACTTATAAGTACTCCGTTTTCTATTATGTGCAAAATGTTCTCCGGTAAAGGAATATCAAAAGTCGATATTCTTTATTATTCCCTAACTTAATAACTTGACCGATATCATTTTTATTTTGCAAAAATATTGTGCAAAATGATAACTTCCGGTCAGCTAGAAAATTGAAATATGCCTCCTGCGTTTCATACACGAATCCCACGTACTTAATTTACAATTTATTCCTTTATGGGTCAACGTGCCAAACATAAAAACATAAAGTGCGTTAGAAATCTCTACAACAGCAACAACCCATAACAATTGGTGTTTTACAAGGTGGTGCGATTCAAGCGTAGGTAATATTCTGTTTCCCATATTGCCAGTCCTTCTATACAAATTAAATACAAAATATCGTTCATTACTGTCAAACATCAACATTCTTGTTACATTTGTACCATTGTTCAAAAGAAATGCAACCCGTATCATAAATGTACATGCAAATGCTATCAACAAGCTTGTGGACGAGTACAGACAAACCGGAAGTGCTGCCAACCTACTAAGACAACCACGTGATAGGAAACCAAGCCGGAATTAGGACGATAACAATGTTATGTCTCGTCTACGTGACCTGTAGCGTACAGTGGCTGTCACAGAAAGGGATACATTATGCCTTCAAGGGAGACCATTCAGTGTCCGAACTATCCGATAATGGCTCTATTCATCATGTCTATGTGCAAGACGCAAAAGTAAATTAAAAGTAGTTCCGTGAACAATAGATTTTTTTGTAAAACGTTCCAAAACGGGTTATAACTGAATTTTTCTAGTTTCGTGTAAAGTTAAGTGTCGTTATTTCAAATTCTCTTTTAGCCATGGAATGTACAGGAAAGTGTTCTTTGGTCAGGGAACCTGATATTGCACCTATGTAACAGCAATACAACACAAAAATACCATTTTAAAGGTAGTTTCTTGAACAATAGAATTTTTTGAAAAAGGTTTCCCATAAGGTGTAAAACTGAATTTTCCACATTTCGTGTAAAATTAAGTGTCTTTATTTCAAATTCTGTTTTAGCCATGGTATGTACCCGAAAGTTTTTTTTTGTCAATGATCCTGACATTGCACCTATGTAACATAATACAACACAAAACTACCATTTTAAAGGTAGTTCCTTGAACAATAGAATCTTTTGAAAACTGTATCTCAAGCGGTGTAAAACTGAATTTTTCTTATTCAGTGTAAAATTCAGTGCCGTTATTTTAAATTCTCTTTTAGCCATGGAATGTACCGGAAAGTGTTTTTGTCAAGGATCTTGATTTCGGGTTTGCACCTATGTAACAGAAATACAACAAAAAAATGCCATTTCAAAGGTAGTTCCTTGAACAATAGAAGATTTTGAAAAATGTTTCCTAAACGGCGTAAAACTAAATTTTCCTCAATTCGTGTAAATTTATGTGTCGTTATTTCTAATTCTCTTCGAGCCAAAGAATGTACCGGAAAATGTTTTTTGGTCAAGGATCCTGATATTGCACCTAGTTAACAGCAATACAACACAAAAAGACCATTTTAAAAGTAGTTCCTTGAGCAAAAGATTTTTTCGAAAAATGTTTCCCAAACGGTGTAAAACTGAATTTTCCTTATTTCGTGTTAAATTTAGTGACGTTATTTCAAATTCTCTTTTAGCCATGGAATTTACCAGAAAAATGTTTTTTCGTAAAAGAACCTGATAAAGCACCTATTTAACAGCAATACAACACAAAATACCATTTTAAAGGTAGTTCCGTGGACAATATGATTTTTTGAAAAATGTTTCCCAAACGGGTTAAACTGAATTTTCCTTATTTCGTCTAGAATTAAGTGTCGTTATTTCAAATTCTCTTTTAGCCATGGAAAGTACCGGAAAGTGTTTTATGGTCAAGGAGCCTGATATTGCACTCATGTAACAGCAAATCAATACAAAAATAGCATTTTAAAGGTAGTTCCGTGGACAATATAATTTTTCGAAAAATGTTTCCCAAACGGTGTAAAACTGAATTTTCCTTATTAAGTGTCGTTATTTCGAATTCTCTTTTAGCCATTGAATGTACAGGAAAATGTTTTTAGGTCAAGGATCTTGATATTGTTTCTAGGTTACAGCACTACAACACAAAAATGCCTTTTTAAAGATTTCTTTCGTGTAACATTGAGTGTCGTTATTTCAAATTCTCTTTAAGCCATGGAATGTACCTGAAAGTGGGTTTTTGGTCAAGGATCCTGATATTGCTAAGTAGGTGAAAGAAATACAGCACAAAAAATTCCATTTTAAAGGTAGTTCCTTGAACAATAGATTTTTTTGAAAAAGGTTTCCCAAAAGGTGTTAAACTGAATTTTCCGTATTTCTTCTTAAATTAGGTGTCGTTATTTCAAATTCTCTTTTAGCCAAGGAATGTGCCGGAAAGTGGTTTTCTGGTCAAGGATCCTGATATTGCACCCATGTAACAACAACACAACACAAAAATAGCAAAATCAATTTAACTGTTACAACTTCTTAGAAATTGATAATTTGAAGGCGAAAAATAATGACGTAAGATCAACGTCAGAGAGTTCTTATCATGTCCCAATGAGACATACCCGTTAGAGGCGTCGCTTTGCATTTCAATAGGCATAATTCGACAATTAGACGCCTATTGTACAGAATGGATGCAGGTCTGGTCGCGAAAGATCGACAAAAATCTTACAGATCGCGTTAAACCTTTAAAGAGGAAAGTTTCATAGTGACGTCCTGACGACGTAAGAGATGTCCGTCGAGTAGGAAGTTAGCCCGATTCTTCTGGGACGTCAAATTCATTATAGCTAGTGACGAGACTGTCTTGAATAAGTTCTGTACAGCTTGCACCAAAGCCTGCCGACCTTACGCCAATAACGTTAAGGCATCGACTGGCAATGCGTCAGTGGTTATGGACACATTGCAATTGAACGCGGAGACACTGGAGTGATGTCCTACTTAGTGTTTGCATACGTATAACCTTGTACGTGTCGTTTGTGACGCCAGGCTGGCGAAAGCCATGACATCTGTAACGTCAATGACTTTGAGCGTCCTCTATATTATGAATGAGTTTGTCTGCAGCATTGAAAGTCGTTTTATGGCGATCAAAGCAACTGCTGGTGAATTTACCCTATATTGAAATTTGCCTGACTTTCGATGTCTGACCCTTATGCATTTTAACTTAAGATATCGGTATAGCGTTTAAGAGTTTTGACACAAAATTTTAAGAAAACGTCAGCAAAATGAATGCACAATCAAAGTATTCTTTTCCTTTTAAAGAGTTCGCTATAGTTTCTAAATGGAAACCAATATTTTTCGAGTGTGCTAAACTTTTTTTGCACAGTCAATCGTGTAAAATTAAGTGTCGTTATTTCAAGTTCTCTTTTAGCCATGCAAAGTAAAGGAAAATGTTTTTTGGTAGAGGATTCTGATATTGTATCTAGGTAACAGCAATACAACACAAAATACCTTTTCAAAGGTAGTTCCGTAAACAATAAACTTTTTTGAAAAATGTTTCCCAAACGGTGTTAAACTAGACTTGGTGAAAAAATTAGTGTCGTTAGTTCAAATTATCTTTTTGCCAAGGAATGTACTGGAAAGTGATTTTTGGTCAAGGAGCTTTACATTGCACCTATGTAACAGCAAAACAACACAAAAATACCATTTTAAAGGTAGTTACTTTAACAATATACTTTTTGAAAAATGTTAAGCAGACGGTGTAAAACTGATTTTTCCTTATTTCGTGTAAAATTAAGTGTCGTTATTTCAAATTCCTTTTTAGCCAAGGAATTTAACGGAAAGTGTTTTTTTTTTGTTCAAGGATCTTAATTTTGCACCTCGGTAACAGCAATACAACACAAAAATACCATTTTAAAGGTAGTTCCTTGAACCATAGAATTTTTTGAAAAATGTTTCCCGAACGGAGTAGAAAAGAATTGTCCTTATTTCGTGTAAAATAAATTTCGTTAGTTCAAATTCTCTTTTAACCATGGAATGTACCGGAAAGTGTTTTTTTTGTCATGTATCCTGATTAAGCACCTAGTTAACATCTATACAATACAAAGATACCCTTTTAAAGGTAGTTCATTGAACAATAGATTTGTTTTGAAAAAATGTTTCCAATACTGTGTAAAATTGAATTTTCCTTATTTTGTGTAAAATTAAGTGTCGCTATTTCAAATTTTTAGCCATGGAATGTACCGGAAAAAGTTTTTTGGTCGAGGATCCTAATATTACACCCAGGTAACAGCAAAACAACACAAAACTATCATTTTAAAGGTAGTTCCTTGAACAATAGATTTTTTTAAAAATGTTTTCCAAACGGTGTAAAACTGAATTTTCCTTCGTGTGAAATTACGTTTCGTTATGTCAAATTCTCTTTTAGCAATGGAATGTACCGGAAAAACGTTTTTTGGTTGAGGATCCTGATATTGCACCTAGGTAACAGCAATACAACACAAAACTATCATTTAAAAGGAAGTTCCTTGAACAATAGTCTTTTTTGAAAAATGTTTCCCAGACGGTGTAAAACTGATTCTTCCTTATTTCGTGTAAAATTAAGTGTCGTTATTTCAAATTCCTTTTTTTGCCAAGGAATTTAACGGAAAGTGGTTTTTTGGTCAAGGATCTTAATATTGCCCCTCGGTAACAGCAATACAACACAAAAAAACTTTTTAAAAAATACTTCCTTGAACCATAGAACTTTTTGAAAAATGTTTCCCAAACGGTGTAAAACTGAATTTTCAGTATTTCGTGTAAAATTGAGTGTCGTTATTTCAAATTCTCTTTTAGCCATGGAATGTACCGAAAAGTGTTTTTGGTCAAGGATCCTTATATTGCACCTATGTAACAGCAATACAACACAAAATACCATTTTAAAGGTAGTTCCTTGAACAATAGAATTTTTGAAATATGTTTCCCAAACGGTGTAAATCTGTCCTTTTTTCGTGTAAAATTAAGTGTCGTTATTTCAAATTCACTATTAGCCATGGAATTTACGGAAAGTGTTTTTTTTTTGGTCAAGGATCCTGATAGTGCACGTAGGTATACCTCGCGATAAATGACCTGGCAGGGCAGCCCATATTCAACGATAAAAAAGCTCTGCCTGGTCATTTATCGTAAGGTATAACAGCAATACAACAAACACAAACCATTTTAAAGGTAGTTCCTTGAACAATATAGTTTTTGAAAATTGTTTCCAAAACGGTGTAAAACTAAATTTCCCTTATTTCGTGTAAAATTAAGTGTCGGTATTTCAAGTTCTCTTTTAGCCATGGCATGTGCCGGAAAGTTTTTTTTTGTCAAGGATCCTGATATTGTACCTATGTAACAGCAATACAACACAAAAATACCATTTTAAAGGTAGTTCCTTGAACAATAGAATTTTCTGAAAAATGTTTCTCAAGCGGTGTAAAACTGAATCTTTCTTATATCGTGTATAATTAAGTGTCGTTATTTCAAATTCTCATTTAGCCATGGAATATACCGGAATTTGGTTTTTTGGTCCATGATCCTGATATTACACCTATGTAACAGCAATACAACACAAAAACACTATTTTAAAAGTAGTTTATTGAACAATAGAATTTTTGAAAAAAAAAAACGTTTCCCATTCAATGGCTTAAACAAAATTTGAAATAAGGACATTTGATTTTACACCGTTTGGGACGGATTTTTCCAAAAAAAATATTTTTCACTTTACTTCCTTTAGAATGTAATTTTTGTGTTGTATAGGTGTTACATATGTGCAATATAAGGACTCGTGACTTAAAATCCACTTCATGGCAAATTCCATGGCTAAAATAAGTTTTTAAATAAAGAAAACTCCTCTTTATACCGTTTGGCAAACATTTTTTTCAAAAAAAAAAAAAAAAAAAAAAAAAAAAAAAAAAAAAACATTTTAAAGGGACTACCTTTAAAATGGCATTTTGGCGTTATATTGCCGTTACATAGGTACAATATCAGCATCCTTGACCAAAATGCCACTTTTAGGTACATTCCATTGCTAAAACAATATTTGAAATAAGGGCATTTGATTTTACCCTGTTTGAAAAGGATTTTTCCAAGAATTCTATTTTTCATTCTACTGCCTTTAGAATGTAATTTTGGGGTTATATAAGTGTTACATACGTAACTAGGAAATAGGAAAAAATCCGTTTTACACCGTCTGGGAAACATTTTTCAAAAAAGGGACTACTTTTAAAATGGTATTTTGAAGTTATATTGCTGTTACATACGTACAATATCAGCATCCTAGACCTAAATGCCCCTTTTCGGTACATTCCATGGCTAAAACAGGAATTGAAATAAGGACATTTGATTTTACACCGTCTGGGACGGATTTTTCAAAAAAAAATTTTTTTTCACTGTACTGCCTTTAGAATGTTATTTTGGTGTTGTATGGGTGTTACATACGTACAATATAATACCACTTATAAAAGACCACTTCACGGACAATTCTATGGTTAAAAGAAGGAAACATTTTTCAAAAAAAATCTAATCTTCAAGCGACTATCTTTAAAATGGTATTTTGGTGTTATATTGTTGTTACATACGTACACTATCAGCATCTTTGACCAAACTGCCACTTTTCGGTACATTTCATGTCTAAAACAAGATTTGAACTAAGGGCATTTGCTTTCACACCGTTGGGTTAGATTTTCTCAAAAAAATCTATGTTTCACTGTACTGCCTTCAGAATGTAGTTTTGGTATTGTTTTAGTGTTACATGCGTACAATATAAGGACGCGTGACTAAAAACCACTTCACGGCAAATTCCGTGGCTAAAAGAAGTTTTGAAATAAGGAAAATTCCTCTTAACACTCTTTGGGAAACATTCATCGAAAAATTCTAATTTTCACGGGACTACCTTTAAAATGGAATTTTGGTGGTATATTGCTGTTACATACCTACAATATCAGCATTCTTGACCAAAATGCCACTTTTCGGTACATTTCATGTCTAAAACAAGATTTGAAATAAGGGCACCGTTGGGCTAGATTTTCTCAAAAAAAAAATCTATTTTTCACATTACTGCCTTTAGAATGTAGTTTTGGTGTTCTATTAGTGTAACATACGTACAATATAAGGACGCCTGAATAAAAACCACTTCACGGCAAATTCCGTGGCTAAAAGAAGTTTTGAAATAAGGAAAATTCCTCATTTCACCGTTTGGGAAACATTTTTCAAAAAATTCTAATTTTTAAGAGACTACAGGTACCTTTAAAATGATATTTTAATTGGTGTTATATTGCTGTTACATATACCTACAATATCGGCAACCTTGACCAAAATGCCACTTTTCGGTACATTCCAGGGCTAAAATAAGATTTAAAATAAGGACATTTGATTTTTCACCGTTTGGGACGAATTTTTAAAAAAATCTATTTTTTGCTGTACTGCCTTTAGAATGTAATTTTGGTGTTGTATTGGTGTTACATACGTACAATATAAGGACGGATGAATAAAAAAGAACTTCATGGCAAAGTCCATGGCTACAAGAAGTTTTGAAATAAGGAAAATTCCTCTTCACACCGTTTGGGAAACATTTTTTACAAAAAATCTAATTTTCAAGGGACTACCTTTAAAATGGTATTTTAGTGTTGTATTGCTGTTACATACGTACAATATCAGCATCCTTGACCAAAATGCCATTTTTGGTACATTCCATGGCTAAAACAAGATTTGAAATAAAGACATTTGATTTTACACCGATTTTTCCATAAAATTCTATTTTTCATGGAAGTGCATTTAAGGGGGAATGCTCCAGTTTCCTAAATTTTTTCCCAATAATAGAATTTATTCATATTTTGTATGTTGAAATTACATGTTATTACAAATTGAAAAATAAAATAAAAATGGATGGTCAGCGATCTTGTTTGAATTTTATAGGCATTCGTATCACATACCCCTACATAGAAAAAATGCACAATTTCTTGCACCTGTACAAGGTCACTAAAGTGCTAATAAAATGCTGTATATTCTTCGTTTAGTCCAGAAAATGGATTTAAAGTAACGTCTTACATTTAATAAGAACAGAAAACCCAAAATGTGTGCTTCTATAAACGCGTAAATGTATAAAACAGCATGCTCACGTGTTCGGTTAGATCAAAGAAGCTGGAGTGTTTTATGCCAAAATTTGCATATTTTTGGAAATATTTCAAGTTCTACATAATAGGTTTTGATGAAATTCCCTCGTTGTATTTAGCAACATATCCTGTTAATAATTCAGAAAGAAAATGTATAGGTCAGCGCACTTATTAGTGAATTACAGGATTTTTTATCAGCTACACATGAATAAAATGACGCAAAACGGTGGTAACTGCATACACACTTACGACTGTCTTGCTCTAAATATTCGATTTCCATCTTGAGGAAATCAGTTTCGTATAATAAATACATTTTTACCGTCGAAAATAGTAAATTGTAATGATGTATTATATTATTGAAAATATGGTAGCGAAACATATTGGTACGAAACATTTAATTTACTACAGTAAAGACCGAGTGTTCCAAAAAACTGGAGCATTCCCCCTAAACATGTTTTTTTTGTATTGTTGTTACGTACGTACAATAATAGGGCGCGTGACTAGACACCCACTTCACGGTAAATTCCATGGCTAAAAGAAGTTTTGAAATAAGGAACATTCCTCTTTACACCGTTTGGGAATCATTTTTCAAAAAATAATATTTGCCAAGATACTACCTTTAAAGTTAAATAAATACAATATCAGCATCCTTGACCAAAATGCCTCTTTTCGGTACATTCCATGGCTAAATCAAGATTTGAAATAAGGACATTTGGCTTTCAATATGGGACGGATTTTCCAAAAAATATGTTTTCACTGTACTGCCTTTAGAATGTTATTTTGGTTTCGCATTGTTGTAACATTGGTACATTGTACAATATAAGGACGCGTGACTAAACAACCACTTCACGGCAAATTCCATGGCTTAAAGATGTTTTGAAGTACGGAAAATTCCTCTTAACACCGTTTGGAAAAGATTTTTCAAAACATTCTAATTTTCAGGGGACCACATTTAAATGGTAATTTGGTGTTATCATGCTGTCATATACGTACAATATCAGCATCCTTGACCAAAATGTCACTTTTCGGTAGATTCCATAGCTAAATCAAGATTTAAAATAAGGACATTTGATTTTTCACCGTTTGGGACGGATTTTTCAAAAAAAAAAATACATATATATTTTTCACTGTAGGGCCTTTAAAATGTTATTTTGGTGTTGCCTTGGTGTTACACACATACGATATACGGAAGTGTGACTAAAAAACCACTTCACGGTACAATCGATTGCTAAGAGAAGATTTGAAATAAGGATACTTCCTCTTTACACCGTTTGAATATCATATTTCAAAAACCTCTAATTTTCAGCGGACTACCTTTAAAATGGTATGTTGGTGCTATATTTCTGTTACATACGTACAATATCAGCATCCTTGACCCAAATGCCCCTTTTCGGTACATTCCATGACCAAAACAAGATTTGTAATAAGAACATTTGGCCTTAAACCGTTTGGGACGGATTTTTTTTTAAAAAAATCTAATTTCTTACGGTACTGCCTTTAGAATGTAATTTTGGTGTTGTATTGGTGTTACATAAATACAATATAAGGACGCGTGACTAAAAATCTACTTCACGGTAAATTCCATGGCTAAAAGAAGTTTTGAAATAAGGAATATTCCTCTTTACACCGTTTGGGAAACATTTTTCAAAAAAATCTAATTTTCAAGGGACTATCTTTAAAATGGTATTTTGGTGTTATATTGCTGTTACATGCGTACAACACCAGCATCCTTGAACAAAATGCCAATTTTCGGTACATTCCATGGCTGAACAAAGTTTTGAAAAAGGAAAAGTTCCCTTTACACCATTTGGGAAACACTTCTTTTTAAAAATCTTTTTTTAAAAGTACAACCTTTGAAATGGCATATTGATGATATAATGCTGTTACATACGTACAGGATCATCAAATATCACTTTTCGGTACATTTCATTGCTAAGACAAGGTATGGAATATGGACAATTAATTTTGTAAAATACGGAAACATCTCCACGATGTCCTGCCATTTTAGCTGAACCACGTGTTTGCATATAATTTTCATGAAAAACGTACACAACAAATTATTGATTTATTACACTAAAATAGATGAATTCGTCTTTCCTGGTTAAATTGAAAATGACATGTAACTTGTGACTTTTAGATGTTACTGTATTAAATAAGATATGAAACATCTGGCCCGGCTTCTCGAAAAAGCTTAACTTTTTTCGAGAAACCGGGGCCTGGTTTTAATAAGTTTTTATTTGACGGATAATAGGGAACACTTTAATCCAGATAACCATAACGTAATTTCGAACAAACGATATTGTATCCGTATGTGTTGTTAAACATTCTTGGATCAAGTCGTAGTTATAATGTACTGAACCTCAGAAATAACGCACCGCTTACAATTTTCACTATAACTTTTTTATGGTGTTACTTTTTCAAATTGTAAAACTACGAACCCGAACTGCTATCAGTTTATTCGTTTCTGGTCAAAACATTGTTTCGCTACCTTAAAGCAATCAAGCGTGACGAACGCGCAAACGTGACTACCCGCTAACGTAAAAGTCACAAAATCAGTACTGCGTGAGACCACTTGGCAGAGCAATACAGTCTGTGCCTCGTCGGCACATGGAACTCATCACATTTTGGATTCTGGTCTTTGGAATGACTCTCTACTCTCCCTATATCACTTTGCACTCCAACCTGTGTACCTGTTTGAGCTGCAGTTTGGACCTTTGGCGCATCCCTTCCAAGGGCAATCCAGCAGTGCACCAGTTTGTTGGAAACGTTCTCTAAGCTGGCTTATAGTCTTGTGATGAAATTCCATCCTGTGTACAATAGCAAGTGACGTCATCATTGCCTTTAGCATCCCAATAGCAAGATTACGTTCGTCAGTGGAAAGTTTTGGCATTGTTTAAAACATAAAGAATGTCCGACCGATGAAACGTTTGGGTGTTTTCTTTCTTTCACCGACTACATGTACCATATAAACCGATAAGCTGCTTTGTGCACGAGGTCATTACTGCGGGACGTGTAGGAAACCTGTTGACCAAGTTTGGACGGATAGCGTCACGGATGAATGGATTTTGTGTTTAAAAGTGTGTGCTGTGTCAACAAAATGAATGATGTTGTTGAAAAAATATAAAAAACAAGAAAAAGTGATGCGTTATTACTGAGGTTCAGTATAGATTCACTGTTAAACGAGAATAATTTCAGTTGTTTTGATAAAGCAGATCAACTGTAATTATTCTCGTTTAATAGTGATCCTATGTATAGCATTCCAACGATAATGTGATGTTTACAAACAAAGCTATCAGTAGAATGAACTCGGCACACAGGTTGGAAAGACTTGTTATAAACGATTAAAATGTTATATTTTACGCTGAAATTTAAAGACATACCCGATAGCGCAGTGGATAGAGCACCGGCGCTTAGTACATTTTCTTTTAGCAAACGTGGGTTCGAGTCTCATAGAACGATGGGTAATTACATATTTTGTTTTACAAGTATATTTTGTTTTATCATTTTAGAAAAAAAGATGGGAATAAAGCAGCCTCTTTATGATTTTTATATAGATTTATAAGATAATTTCGGAAAATCACGTACATACTGTGCTATATAGTGGGTATATGGCCTAAGACAACACTCAAGTCTTGAAACATGTGATTGTCGCATTAAACGTGCTTTATGAGAGTTAATTATATATGGGCAGGTTTAAAAAAAATGTGACCAAAGTGTGACAATCAAATATTAAGATTAACAGCTATTTTCACAGAATATCATCCAGATTTCTGAATTAGGGTGGCTAAAAACTATTCTAAATGGTTAAGCAGTGCCAAAATTACATTCTAAATTCATGTTCACAAGTTTTTTCCTAAAATTGTGTGCGCAATCTTGCAAAATGACAACAAAAAAGCGTTTCACTCCTGACAGCATATATATTGCACAATATGATAAATTGTAACCCACGAATCACTAAACAGTGGAGTGTAGAATGCCCACAAGGTTGGTGGCTTCCTAAAAACGTTTGAGTGGTAGATTTCTGGCTGAATAGACAAAAATGAGAACACATTTTGAAAAATAAAAGTGTTTCACTCCTGACATAAAATTCAGAGGGTTATTGTATAAAACAGGCTCCACATCCTGAACCAATGAAGATAAGATGAAAAGGTAATTTTTAGATGATGATGCACATGTTGTTTTAGGAATTACAAGTGCTTATTGTAGTATCCTGTCACTGTATTTTATTTACCATAGCTTAGAAACTTGGTTAAAGTCTTAAGTGTCACACAAAATCGTTTCACTCCTGACATTTTTGACATGTTTTAATGACATATCTTTTTTATTTGTGAAGCGATTTTCTTTAAACTTGGTACCCAGAATAAAGGCACAATAACACATATTTTTAGCTTTGATTGGGTTGAATATGTTTCTCTGCAAAAGCCGAGGCATGTAAAACGTGAACGGTCACATTTTTTTTAAACTTGCCCATATGTTAATAAACTTTTTTACCAGTTTATGCTCGATATTCGCATTGAAGACTTGATCCATTATTAATTATGAGCGAAAAAGGTTATTCTGCTGAAACGAAACTCATCATAAAGAATGTCTATAAGGTATTTATTTGAAATGATGGTAATTCGTAATATGATAATATTTCATCTCTTTTCCAATGTTAAATGACCTATGTGGGCGAGCAGCTGGAGGCTCGGTTAGGGCGTTGTGGTAATACTGATTATACATCTATTTACAAATGTGAAAGGAACAAAAACAAAAAAAGTAAAACGCAAATAAGTGGAAAAATAGAAAATAATAATACACGGCTGTGTATGGAATCGAACCCACACAGTTACATGTTCATTCATATTCTTTATTTCCTCCAAATTTGAAGATTACAAATATACATCAGAACTAATTGTGCAGGTGAGTACATGTTATAGGGTGAAAAACAACAACATATTATGGTAATGACGTAATAGAAAATAAATCTCTTTAAACAAGAGTGCCTGAAAGGCACTGATATCGCTCACCTGAGTTCTTCGTGTATTTGATTGTGTACAATATAGGTTTTGTTGTAAACAAATATATATGTCAGTATTATGTCATATTAAACAAGAGATGTTTGTAAAACATATATGCCCCCTCAAGGGCCTACATTTTATGTAGGTCAAAGTCCAAGGTCAAGTTAACAAGGTCCAAGGTCATGGTCAAATATGAAAGGTCTTGGTAGGAGGTGTCTATGTGTGAAATATCAAGGCTGTATACCGTATGTAAAAGTAAAATGAAATATGGGCCAGGTTTAAGTTTTTAAAAGTAGGCCAAATGCCAAGGTCAAGGTCATGGTCAAATGTGAAAGGTCTTGGTTGGAGGTGTCCATGTGTGAAATATCAAGGCTGTAGGTGTAAAAGGACATGATATATATGCCTGGTTTAAGTCTTTTTAAAAGTAGGTCAAACTCCAAGGTCAAGGTTGCAATATTCAAGGTCATGGTCAAATGTGAAAGGTTTTGGTAGTAGGTGTCCATGTGTAAAATATCGAGACTGTATAGGTAACAGGACATGAGATATAGGCCTAGTTTAAGTTTTTTAAAAGTAGGTCAAACTTCAAGGTCAAGGTCAAAGATCATGGTCAAAAGTGAAATGTCTTGGTTGGAAGTGACCATGTGTGAAATATCAATGCTGTATGTGTAAAATGACATTAAATACAGGCCAGGTTAATGTATTATAAATGTAGGTCAAACATCAAGGTCAAGGTCACAAGGTCCAAGGTCATGGTCAAATGTGAAAGGTCTTGGTCATAGGTGTCCATGTGTGAAATATCAAGGCTGTATGTGTAATAGGTCATGAGATATATGCCCGGTTTATTTTTTTAAAAGTAGGTCAAACTCCAAGATCAAGGTCACAAGGTCCAAGATCATGGTCAATTGTGAATGATGTTGATAGGAGGTATCTATGTGTGAGATATCAAGGCTGTATGTGTTAAAATACATGAGATATAGGCATTGTTAAGAATTAAGTGTAAAAATCAACAAAGGGCAATAACTCCAAAAAGTTGATCGGCAAGGTTATGGTTCTTGTGCACTGCACCTCTCCATAATGAGATCTATCCACCTGTAAAGTTTCATGATTCTACCTTACATACTTTTTGAGTTGTGCTCCGGACAAGAATCAAGTTATAAAATCAACAAAGGGCAATAACTCAAAAATTTTGATCCGCAGAGTTACGGTTCTTGTGCACTGCACCTCTCCATAATCAGATCTATTCACCTGTAAAGTTTCATGATTCTACCTTACATACTTTTTGAGTTATGCTCCGGACAAGAATCTAGTTTGAAAATCAACAAAGGGAAATAACCCCAAAAATATGATCAGCAGAGTTACAGTTTTTGTGCACTGCACCTCTTCATAATGAGAGCTATCCACCTGTGAAGTTTCATGATTCTACCTTTAATACTTTTCGAGTTATGCTCCGGACAAGAATCAAGTTTGAAAATCAACAAAGGGCAATAAGTCCAAAAATTTGATCGGCAGAGTTACAGTTCTTGTGCACTGCACCTCTCCATAATGAGATCTATCTACCTGTACAGTTTCATGATTCTACCTTACGTACTTTTTGAGTTATGCTCCGGACAAGAATCAATTTATAAAATCAACAAAGGGCAATAACTCAAAAAATTTGATCGGCAGAGTTAAAGTTCTTGTGCACTGCACCTCTCCATAATGAGATCTATCCACCTGTGAAGTTTCATGATTCTACCTTACATACTTTTTGAGTTATGCTCCGGACAATAATCAAGTTATAAAATCAACAAAGGGCAATAACTCAAAAGATTTGATCGGCAGAGTTACGGTTCTTGTGCACTGCACCTCTCCTTAATGAGATCTATCCACCTGTGAAGTTTCATGATTCTACCTTACATACTTTTTGAGTTATGCTCCGGACAAGAATCAAGTTATAAAATCAACAAAGGGCAATAACTCAAAAAATTTGATCGGCAGAGTTACGGTTCTTGTGCACTGCACCTCTCCATAATGAGATCTATCCACCTGTGAAGTTTCATGATTCTACCTTACATACTTTTTGAGTTATGCTCCGGACAAGATTTGGTCTACGGACAGACCGACTGACCGACCAACCGACAGACCGACCGACCGACTGACCGACCTTCCGACCGACACTTGCAAAACAATATACCCCCATTTTCTTCGAAAGGGGGCATAATTATTGTAAACTAGAATATCACTGAAAGTGATCATACCCCCAAACAGCACTGTTTTTGTGCATTTTGAGAAGTACATTTCATTTGAACTGTGATCTGATCAACTGGGAAAAAGAGCAAACAAAAAAATCAACAGACCAAACAACAAATGTAAATGTTGCGAAAAATACCAATTTTCAACAAAAGGACATAACTCATTTAAAAATCAACAAGCCCCACCCTGCCATGCCCACATTTTTTTTCAATTGATCAAAAATTCTCAACCATATATTGAAGACAGTCACTCAAGGTACATTCCTGTAAGGTTTGGTTCAACTTAGCCCTATAATTACTTTTTTAAAGAATTTTCTCATGAATTTGTTAAGTCCAATAAGCCCTGCCCCACCAAGACCACATTTTTTGACGAATAAAAAATTCTCAAACAGATATTGTAACAATTAAGTCACCCAATGATCATTTCTGCCAAGTTTGATAACAAATTGCCTGATGGTTAAGGAGAAGAAGATTTTGGAAGAATTATCTAACGATTTCTTGAAGTCTGGTAAGCCCCACCCTGTAAGCCGATGTTTTTCACCCAATCAAAAATTCATGAACATGTGTTGAATACAGTCTCTCAAGGGACATTCCTGCTACGTTTGGTTCAAATTGGCCGAATAATTGATTTTTAAAGATTTTTCCCATGATTTCTCCTAGTCCAATAAGCCCCGCCCTGCCACGCCCACAATTTTTGACAAATCAAAAATTCACGAACAAGTTTTGAAAAGGGTCACCCAAGGAACATTCCTTTCAAGTTTGGTAATAATTAGCCCCGTGGTTAAGGAGGAGAAGATTTTTGAATAATTATCTTTCGATTTCTCGAAGTCTGATAAGCCCCGCCCTGCCACGCCCACAATTTTTGAGGAATCAAAAATTCATGAGCATGTGTTGAAAACAGTCACTCAAGGGACATTTCTGCCAAGCTTGGTTCAAATTGGCCTGATAATTGATTTTTAAAGATTTTTCACACGATTTCTCTAAGTCCGATAAGCCCCGCCCTGCCACGCCCACAATTTTTGACGAATCAAAAATTCACGAACATAATTTGCAAAGGGTCACCCAATAAACATTTCTGCCAAGTTTGGAAAGAATTGGCCAAGTGGTTGAGGAGGAGAAGATTTTTGAAGAATTACCTAAAGATTTCTTTTAGCCTGATAAGCCCCGCCCTGCCATGCCCACAATTATTGACAAATCAAAAATTCACGAACAAGTTTTGAAAAGGGTCACCCAAGGAACATTCCTTTCAAGTTTGGTAAGAATTAGCCCAATGGTTGAGGAGAAGAAGATTTTTGAATAATTATCTTACGATTTCTCGAAGTCTGATAAGCCCCGCCCTGCCACGCCCACAATTTTCACCCAATCAAAAATTCATGAGCATGTGTTGAATACAGTCACTCAAGGGACATTTCTGCCAAGCTTGATTAAAATTGGCCTGATAATTGATTTTTAAAGATTTTTCACATGATTTCTCTAAGTCCGATAAGCCCCGCCCTGCCACGCCCACAATTTTTGACGAATCAAAAATTCACGAACAAATTTTGAAAAGGGTCACCCAAGGAACATTCCTTTCAAGTTTGGTAATAATTAGCCCAGTGCTTAAGGAGGAGAAGATTTTTGAATAATTATCTTTTGATTTCTCGAAGTCTGATAAGCCCCGCCCCGCCACGCCCACAATTTTTGACGAATCAAAAATTCATGAACAAGTTTTGAAAAGGGTCACCCAAGGAACATTTCTGCCAAGTTTGGAAAGAATTGGCCCAGTGGTTGAGGAGTAGAAGATTTTTGAAGAATTTCCTAATGATTTCTTTAAGTCTGATAAGCCCCGCCCTGCCACGCCCACAATTTTTGACGAATCAAAAATTCACGAACAAGTTTTGAAAAGGGTCACCCAAGGAACATTTCTGCCAAGTTTGGAAAGAATTGGCCCAGTGGTTGAGGAGGAGAAGATGTTTAAAGCAATTGTTGACGACGAACGACGCACGACGCACGACGCACGACGCACGCCGGACACAGGGTGATCACAAAAGCTCACCTTGAGCATGTTGCTCAGGTGAGCTAAAAAAGAAAGAGATTACACTGGATATATCAAGCATCTACAACAATGCCTTCCACGAAACGAAATAGGAAGATATTATAAAAGTGCAAGATAATTACGTGATCTTTTAAAGACAATATATAGTCCATTAAAATTGTCGTCTATATAAATACAAAATTTTATGGAAGAAGCATAAAACTAAATTGCAAAATTGTTCATATTGATCTCCAAGATCAGACACGAAGTCTCGATTTAAACCAAATAAAGTTCTAACATACTGCCGTCGGTCAAGTGAAAGCAGATTATTTATGACTGTGTGGCCGAAGCGGTGTGACACCTCTAAATGAAAAGTATTAATACATTCGTTATAATAAACACATCCTGTTAACACATGTTCAGTAATACTAATGCGCAGATTAGACTGGTCGCATTTAACACAATTTGAATTGAAACAAGATAAATATGCAATTATCTGTGCCGTAGAAAAAGAGGCACTTAACAACCGTGGGTGTTGTTTCGCAAAATGCCAAAGTGGACACGAAATAAACCGAGGTAGAATCTCTCTGTACAAAACAAATTCTAAGGTAGAAGTTCTCATATCCCATTGTTGAATGTAATAATTAGTTAGAGAGGTTTTTACAAGATTTTTCCACATATATTTTGTTGGAAATGTTCCATAGTGTCTCATAAGAAACATTTGTTTAACAGCACAGTCCCTGTTAAGTTGACACAGTTGACCAATTTCAATATAATCATTGCTTTCATTGCGATAATTGTGTTTTGATCTGTCTAACCTTTCATTATCAAATGGGTATGGTCTATATTTTTGACGGGAATCTGATAATCGTTGGAGCACTTTGTTTTTAAACTGCCTGGCTTGCCAGGCAGGTTATAATTACTTCAAATTCGACAGTCGATATCTTGACCCTTCTCATGCTGTTCACGTCAATTTACTTTTGCCAACACAGTTTTGCAGGCAGTATAGACCAAGATCAGCCTGCACAGACGTGCAGTCTGATCTTAGCCTACACTGCCTGCTTTCACCTCCATTATTGTGGCAAAAACTTGATCTAATCTTATTGAAATGTCTCTTAAATTGGTAGCTTGTATAAACCAAAATTTAATGTCAGCAGGACAAGGGTTAAAAAGGCTGCAAAGTTATCCTTATCCGCTGAGCAATGTCTTCGAGCCAAACCTGTGATTTTCAAGCACCGAAGAAACGGCCTTTTCAGTCACAATCTACAAACTTTTTTATCTTATTTACTATTACGACAAATAAAGAAGAGGCTTATACAAAAATTTGATGTAATTTTCGCTTTTAGTAATTTCCAGTTAGTATTTTCAGTGTTTATAACAAGCTTTTCGGCTGAGTAAAGGAGTGAAAAGTACAATAGGTTAACTGTATAATACATTTGTAGCAGTTACAATATTTCTGCTCTAATTTTTCAACAAACCAATCAGTTGGACACATTACATTTTCCCTTTATCCGCTGAGCACCGTGTTCGAGCCAAACTATGTGTTTTCAAACACCGCAGAAACGGCCTTTTCAATCACAATGTAAAAACTTTTTTTTATCTCACTTACTTTTGCGACAGATAAAGTAGAGGCTAATACAAACTTTGATGTTATTTTCGCATTTAGTAATTACCAGTTAGTGTTAATAACAAACTTTGCGGTTGAGTAAAGGTGTTGAAACGTACAATGGGTTAACTGTATACTACATTTCTTGCAGTTACAATATTACTGCTCTGTTTTTTTTTCTCGGTCATTTACAGTGGTAGGGCTGGCAACCAATCAAATTTGTTATGATTATCACGTGGTCAAGCTAACTGAACTGTACACTGACATTTTGCGTGTGAGCTATGTGATAAAGGCAAACACCGCAGAAACTGCCTTTTCAGTCACAATCTACATTTTTGTTGTGCAATGCACTTTTGCGACAAATTAAGAATAGGATTATTCAAAATTTTATGTAATTTTCATTTTAAGTAGTTACCAATTAGTATTTTAGTGTGTCTTTCAAGCTTTTCGGTTGAGTAAAGGAATCGAACTGTAAAATAGGTTAACTGTGTTATAAATTTGTAGCAGTTACAATATTACTGCTTTTTTGTTCTCGAACGGTCATTGAACTGACAACCCTAAAACACATTTTATCTTTCCCAAAGGACAAGAATTTAGGGTCTTACAATTTGGAAGCTGCTGCAGACAACAAAAGGCATGTTGTTATAGATAGAATTTGTGTACAAGATAACACAGAAAATATTGAGACGAAAGGAGGAACTGCTGGTTTTCAACAGTTTCTTCTTTTGATTCAATATTTTCCCAAGCATTTCCACTAGGGACGTCAAAACCAGACCCCGGTTTCTCGAAAACACTTAAGTACATTCTTAAAGGCAAACAGATTGAAACAACAACATATTACAAATATTTAGGTACTTTTTTTAGTAGCAGACTATGTTGGACCAAAACAATAGAAACACAGATTTCTCAAGCAACAAAAGCCAGTTTTAGTATTTACAGATACCAAAAAACATTTGGTTACTTTAAACCTAAGGATGCATTTAGATTGTTTGATTCCATGATACAGCCAATTTTATGTTTCCGTTCTGAAGTTTGGGGATGCAGATATTATGATAAAATTGAAAGGTTCCACATCAGATTTTGTAAACGTTTGTGCAATCTAAATAAAAATACCGCTGACTTCCTTGTTTTAGGGGAATGCGGACGCCATCCTCTTGCAATTGAGTATATTTTACAATGTATTAAATATTGGTTAAAATTAATTGCTATGCCTAGGAATAGATATCCTAGACAATGTTACAATATGTTGCGAAAACTAGATGAGGTCGGAAGAAAAACATGGGCTACAAATATTAAAAGACTTTTATTCGAAAATGGTTTTGGATATGCTTGGATATCAAACGAAGTGGGAGATCCCGAAAATTTCTTAAAACAATTTAAGCAAAGATTAACAGATATTTCACTACAAAATTGGCGTTCGAAACTATCAAATTCATCTAAGTCAGAATACTACAAATATTTTAAGTCTTTATTAGAAACCGAAAAATATCTTTCTATCGAAATGCCCTATAAAAACAAGAGAAACCTTGCAAATTTTAGATGCTCTAATCATCGTTTAGAAATTGAAATTGGACGGCATGATAATCTTGACAGGCAATATAGAATATGTAAATTTTGTCTTAATAATAATATATACACTGTAGAAGATGAGCTCCACTTTCTTATTGTTTGTCCAATGTACAATGAACTTAGACAATGTTATTTTATAGAAAACTGGCTGAATCAAATACCGACAAAACAATTATTTCTGAATATTATGAAATGCAATTTGGAGTCTGAAATTAATAGTTTAGCCAGATTCTTGACAGCAGCCATGGAAGAAAGAGAACGACACATTAAGTCATTGGAAGAAAATGCTGATACAAATTGAATTTTCAATATACTTCTGTTGTACAAGTACATTACTTTGAATTCATAAAACCTATAAGTATAGGCATGTTTTAAGTGCCTGGGCTACATATCGAAGGCTTTAAGTTGAATTGCTGTGAAAGCATAAATTTGCAAATATACATATTTGAATGGAAATAGTTATGAGAAATTCATTTGTAATATATTTACTATACATGGCTGGTTGCCATTGTAGCAAGAATATGTGAATTTCAATCTTCAGTAATATCCAAAGCAGGCAGTTTACAGTGCTTAGTAAAAAGTAAAGTGTGCTTACAGCACTTTGATTTTATATACGAGTTTTTATAACAACACCGACGGTTTATCATTACTTAAAAGTAAACACGCTCTATTTTAGCCTATAATATTCATTGTCATTTACCTGACTTCCCGCACATGATATTGACACACCTGGGTGAGCGTAAAATTTGCAGGTTTTCGTTTATAAAATGAACTGATAAAATACTGATACAAATCTCCAACTTTATGTAAACGAATACGCTTGAATACATCCCCAAGAGGACAAAATATTACAATGGCATATAATAGGAAACAATTTTGTCCGGTAAACCGTGACGTAACTGGTTCGTAGGAACCAATTTCATATTTTTGGTGGGCTAAAGCCCCAGTGTCTGAATATTGGGGGGGGGTTAATTTGGATTTTCCATAAATTTTCAGTGTAAAAGAAAGAAAATTTGGCATTTTTAGCCAACTTTGGGGGTGGGGGGGCATCCGTCCTGTTCCTGCGGGCCTGCGTAATTTCGGACAAACAAATAGTATTTCGTGGCTGTTGCTATAAAAATTCGTAACTACGGCTTTGTTCCAGCCGTAGTTACGAGATATTATAACAACACCGACGGTCTATCAGAACATAAAGGGAAACCAAATCTATTTATATCACAGAATTCATCGCTTTTTGCGAGTCGCTTCAGACGAAAATTATAAATATTAACAAAGATAATTATAGTTTGTGTTTGAAATTTTGCAGAAAATATTGAGATAACAGGAGAAAATGCTTGTTGTAAGTGTTTTCTTCTTTTTTCCTCAATGTTACACAATATTTTGATATCAATGGCATCAAAACTGTTTTGTTTGGGAAAGAGTTAACCCATTACTACACAGTGACTCTTTTTAACTCCCCTAAAACAAATGGTTTAGGAAAACATTGTGGAAAATGAAGAAATTGCTTGTGTCTAGCAATTTCTTCATTTTCCACAATGTGTTCTTCACAAAAAATTCCCCAAAATGCAAAATTTCTTCAACTTGATATTTGTGGCAAATACCTTTTTGACAAAATTGTCACCCACCAATGGGTTTCGTTAACCTAAGTGGGCGAACAGCTGGAGGCTCGGTAAGGGTGTTGTGGTAGTACTGGTTTGAGAAACAACAGGAATCCATGGGTAGGTGCTCTAGCCGCTGCGATGTGACCATGGCATTTGAAAACTGCGTAAAACCCCAATAAACTCAAACCCAATGGTATTATGTAGGTCTACAACAAAATGTTGTAGGCTATAATATAACATCGCTGCGTTTCAACAAAAATCTTGAAACTGCAGCTTAAACTTTGCTGCAGTTTGGAGGTTTTTGTTGAAAATCGACGAAATTCTCGTTAATTGTCTCATTTAGTTTCAATGTTTACCGCGAATGATTACATGTATCCGACTTTGAGCAGCAAAACGAGGAGAAAACTATTGGAGATTATCATTGATCTTGATCAGAATGTCAGTAGACGTGTAGGCCGATCAAAATCAATGTTGGAATTAGATGTCATTTTACCCATTACCAAACAGCAAGATTTTGCACTCATACAAACCCAAAAGATGTTGCAGATAACAAATACAATGGCAATTAATCATGTGCCCAAAATATACTTGGTTTACCGATTTGTTTTGATAAAGCGTAGGCGTTGTTATAAAATCTCGCAACTACGGCTTGATTCAAGCCGTAGTTACAAGTTTTAATGACAACACATACAGAAATACTATTGTTTGTCCGAAATTACGTCCTGATTATAGCGGACGATAATTCACATGGCAGAGCATTCCTTTCGATTAGCATGGGCTGCTCTGCCAGGTCGATTCTCGTCCGCTATAACTGGATAAAATCGTTCCCTATTGAATAAACTTTTAAATTTGAATGTCTTTTTGTGTAGAAAAACTTGTGGGAAATGAAGAAATTGCTTGTAATAAGCAATTTCTTCGTTTACCACAATGTTTTCAATAGCCATCATCCTGTGGACAGTCAAAAAGAGTCCCTGTGTGGTAATGGGTTAAGGAACCTTTTCTCGGATCCCAGCTGAAATACGTGTATATTCCCCTTTCTTTCCCATGTTGCTATAAATAAACTTATTAAATATTGAAATCTAAACCTGTTTGAATTACATGTTTTGATGTTTTGCGCAATAATGCACATCCGATGCATTCATGATTATAACGAAATATTAAAATTCAGTGTATGTGTTTAAAGCAGTTTCGGAGATATTGGTTAAAAAATTGAGTGAATGGAAATATACTCTTTCCCAAGCTTAAATATTAAGACTGATCAAATGCCAAAGGTGTAAGAAAACAATAAAATGGAATGTGAGAAATACTGGAAAATCAGAGGAAGTAATATTCGGAGAAAAGGAAATTGTTGATCAACAGCATTTTCTTCTTTACTGTCTATGTTTTTCGATGTTACCTCACTTCGTGTCTTCAGAAGCAGGTCTTGTTTGTTATGTGGAAAAGCATTAATGCATCTCATTATGTGTTATTGAAATCGAATATTATTTGTAAACAATGAGCCGGGATACGAAAAAGTGTTCTGCATGGCGATTTTTGAAGAAGGGTGGCAATAAGTAAACCCTTTCCAAAACAAGACTTTGACTTCCCTTTGACTTCCCTTATAGAAAATACTTGAGGCATAAGAAGAAAATGCTGGTGAGCAGCATTTTCTCCTTTTGTCTCAATATTTTCTCTGCTATATTGTACACAAATCATACCTTTATCAGCATCAGTGTTGTCTGTAGCAGCTTTACAAAAGGACCACCCTAAAACTTCGCCATCTAGTAAAGGATTAATTGATTAGACTTAAAATTTATTGGTGAGCATAAAACAGTAACTGTTCGTTCATGTAAAAACTACAATAAGGATATATTTCAATCTTCATTGCTTTCTTCTGACTGGAGTCCAGTTCTCTTGAGTGATGATGTATGTGAAGCATGGTCATCATTTAAGTCCATTTTTCTTAATGTTCTAGATGGTATTGCACCTGTTAAGAATATCAGAATTAAACAACGATCTCAGCCCTGGTTAACTCCTGAAGTACTAGAGAACATTAAACAAAGAGATGATGCATGGAAAAATTATATGAAAAATAAGTCAGATGATAATTTTGAAAACTTTAAAAAGTTACGAAACGTAGCACAATATTGTTTACTAAAAGCTAAGAAAAACTATTTCAAAAACACATGTGAGGAGCAAAAACACAATTCTAAAAATCTATGGAAATGCCTTAAAGAACTTGGAATCCCGTCAAAAAAGAACAATAATTGTTCTTGTGACAACATAGTTTTAAATTTAAACAACTGTTTATGTTTTGATAAACAAACAGTAGCTGAAGGATTTAACACCTTTTTTACTACGGTAGCTGCAAACCTTGTGTCAAATTTACCATCTCCATCTTTTGCATTTGGGAGAGATTTTGTAGATTTATTTTATGCCAGAAAGGGCGTAAGAAGAAATAGTTTTTCTTTTAATTTGGTTAGTGAAAACACAGTATTGAAATATCTAAATAAATTAGATGCAAACAAGTCAACTGGTTTAGATGGTATTCCAGCGCGTATTATTAGAGACTGTTCTTCAATAATTGCATGCCCTTTAACTCATGTTATCAACTTGTCTTTAATTCAGGGAGTTGTTCCACCTGATTTAAAATCAGCTAGAGTCATTCCCTTATATAAAAAAGTGATAAAACTTGCGTTGGAAATTATCGACCTGTATCTATTTTAAGTGTTATGTCAAAAATATTTGAAAGAGTTGTCTTTGACCAAGTGGAAAAATATCTTACTGAAAAAGACCTACTCTACAATCTTCAATCTGGGTTCCGAAGAGGCTATTCCACTGACACCTGTCTCATCCATCTTTCTGACTACATTAGATTTCAAATGGATAAAGGTAACTATGTGGGTATGGTACTGCTTGATTTACAATAGGCATTTGATACTGTCGATCACTCAATACTTATAATGAAACTTGAATCAATAGGATTAGGGAATGATATCATCAATTGGTTTTCTTCCTATCTAAGCGATAGAAAACAACTAGTTGATGTTAATAAAGTCCATTCTTCACTTGCAAACATTACATGTGGTGTTCCCCAGGGCTCGATACTTGGTCCACTGTTATTTCTTATTTATGTTAATGATATGGCTGCTGTTGTTAAAAACAAACTTTTTCTCTATGCAGATGATTCCGCAATACTATTTTCTGGTAGAGACAGGGTGTCAGTGGAAAAGGCATTATCTGAGGACCTTAACATTGTAAGATCATGGCTAATTGATAATAAATTGTCTTTACATCTTGGTAAAACCGAATGTATTCTTTTTGGTACAAAGCAAAAGCTTAAATCAAATGCAAATGTTAATGTTTCATGTAATGGTAGTTATATTAACTCAACTTCATTTGTTAAATATCTTGGAGCTTCTCTAGATCAAAACTTGTCCGGCGAATTAATGGCAAAATCATTACTGAACAAAGCAAACGCACGCCTTAAGTTCTTGTATCGTAAAAACAAATTTCTAACATTACATACCAGAAAATTGCTTGTTTCATCTTTAATACAGTGTCATTTTGATTACGCATGTGCATTTTGGTATTTTGGTTTAAATAAAAAATGGACCGATAAACTTCAAATTATGCAAAATAAAATGATAAGATTTGTTCTAGAGTTACCCCATAGATCTCGTATTTTAGACAAACATTTTAAAATTTTGAATTGGTTGCCAGTTTCCAAAAGAGTGGAAGAGATAATGCTTGTGCATGTGTTTAAAATTAAAAATGGACTAGCACCTGATTACATGAAGCAGTACTTTTCAGCCCCAGCATCTTCAAACAAATACAATACGAGATTTAGTAGCAGTGGCTGTTTTGCGGTTCCGAAGGTTGGTTCCCATGGAAGGAAATCATTTTCTTATATGGGATGCAACCTTTGGAATTGCTTACCTGCCAATATCAAATCTATAGAGTCGCTCTCTCAATTCAAGGCAAAAATTAAATGTCATTTAGAAAAAACAATGTAACACATTGTATTACTGTGATAATAATGCTGTGATAATGATATTTGTTAACTTTGTGTATTATTTACATTTCAATCGGGTAAATCACCATGTCTCTCTATGTCAGCCACACCCGTGCTTAGGACCGCAATGGAAATAAGAGATCACTCATCTCTTTTTTGCGTTATCCTAGGTAGGGATGTGGCAGACATGGTAACTATTTGATAACTGTGATCATGTGATGTACGATGTTCTATATGCTTACTACATTTTGATCCTTTATTTTATGTTTTACCATGTTTTGTCATGTATCTTTTACCTAAATAAAATCTATCTATCTATCTATCTAAAAAACAGAGCAGACTGATCTTGGTCCATGTTGATCTGGTACACAACACATTCTCTTGTTCCGCTGTTTTTATATTACATGAATATAATGCATAAGACAATAACATATGAGGCGAGGTCTGAAAAGGAGCTCTTCAATAATGTGATTTAGAATCATTTTGTGCCCAGGGCTAATCTGATCTCTGGATCTTATACTTCTGATCTCTGGATCTATACTGTGCCTTCTCAAGACATAAAAATATTTGACTAAAGAACAACAGTTACAATCATTGCAGAAAAATTTTAAATTTTCTTTAAATATGATCAAGGGTAAATTCATAAGGGAAATACACCTAAAATATTTAATGGATATTCATCTGATATGAGAAGGAATCCGGTGATAATTGCTACATACTCCGTTTTGTAAATGGACGAAAAATGACGTTGGGTTGCACATTTAATAATACTTTTATCGATAAAATGCAAAAAACCCATTCTACATAATGTATAAATTCCGATGGCTTTACACAATATCTGACGCAATAATGATACTTTTCCACAAATTTATTTAACAGCCTTCGTACGTGACCAATTTAAAATGATTTTAGGCAGATAAGTTGGACAAACGTCTTGGAATTGCGGAACGTTAGAGATGTCTTTACAATCAGATGATAATAAAATTATTGATGACCAATAGGGAACGATTTTATCGAGTTAATCGTGACGTAATTCCGAACAAACAATAGTATTTGCGCAGGCGTTGTAATAAAATCACGTAACTACGGCTTTAACCATATTTTAAATATACATGATTATACATTATTTTTTTCTGATAAATTTATCCTTTCATTTCTATACACGCTTTACATTTTGAATGTTTTTGTATAAATAAACCATGACTTCTGGACAGACGATTCCACCTATGTTGGTAAGCAGGTTTTCGGAATACCTTTGTTTAAATTTCACCGTTCTTAAAGTCATAAATTTAAAAACAAAGACATACGTATAAACATTCGATAATCTCTGTGGCAAAGTGGGTAAGGTAATGGTCTCCCAAACTAATGTAATTTTCCTGCCCAGGTTCTTAACCAGAAGTATACATTATCATTTTTCTTTTCATATTTTAGCTATTTCATTAAACGATCTACTTTCTTTTTGTCTTTGTGGTGTGCCCTTTTCTTCTCGTTTTACTGTTCACATATAATCGGTATACATTAAAATTATTTCTCAGGCATCAGGGCTGTATCTCAACACGTCAGGCATGTTTGACATGTATGACATGCATGTCTTAACAAATTACTATTTCTTTAAGTTAATTATTCTCTATCATTCAGAAGGGTATTTCAAATGATGCACAAAAGGTTAACATGGTAAATACAAAAGAGACTACGTGAGATTCGATCCCACATCCTCTTAGCAGTAAATTAATTATAGTGCGGTTTTCACCACTTGACCACGTTTACTTTTGTTGACGTCATCGTAATACTTTATCACTAAATTATTCCACAGGGAATATAATAATACACTATAATAAATCACCCGATTCGATATTTCGGCAAAATTTGCCTTTTTCAAGAGGTTGAAAAATTTAATCACACTACATAATAATTTCGCAAACTATATCAGCCATTTTTTTTTAAAACAAAATGGCTGATAAAGTTTGCGAAATTATTATGTAGTGTGATTAAATTTTTCAACCTCTTGAAAAGGGCAAATTTTGCCGAAATATCGAATTGAGTGATTTATTATAGTGTATTGTCATCGTAATAAGTTGAAACTTATTGTAAAATATAAACATACAACCCCTCTAACGTGGGTTATTCAACAATTAAAAGTACATTTGAGTCTCAATGTTGATGGTGGCACTATACGAACTTTTATGCACCATTGAGTCATATTTTTCATTATTGTAAATGGCCAATTGCAATTTGTTTTGCCGACTTGGAAAAAATGAAGGAATTGTAATTGTAAATTGAAATTGGTAAATTACTATTGTATTGGTGTTGAAATTAACATATTTTTAAATAATCATGTAATTTTGACTTATTTCAAGGGAAAAAATATTTTTCTGGTGATTTAATCTATGGTCATCTCAAAAGAAACAGGAGCTCCTATCCAGATGACTGCTCATATGATTTTGTCGAGAAGATCTTATCAGGACAATTCAGATGAATAAACTTTTAAAATAAATAACACTTGGATAGAACTATGGGTACGCATATGTATAGTGATGTATATACTTGCGGCTTATTGATAATTATGATTGTGTTTGGTTTTTCGTTGTTTTTTTACGGGTGTTTTTGGTTACAATTAATTTCCTGCGAATTCTTTTTGCTTCGTGCTGGTTCGATTGATGTGCTGAGAATCATGGTTGACGAATATAACTTCACCAGGAAGCTTACGAGTATTGATTCCAAAGAATCAGGAGATATGATGTGTATCTCGAAAAGTAAGTTTGCTTTATCCTATTCCGATCGGTGAATGGGGTCCACTGGACTTCAAAATAAACATATGTGCAAAATGCAAGTGAGCTGTACGTGCGAATCGTTACGTGACATTTACTCTTATCTTGACAAAGCAAAAATTGATGTGGATGATACATTGTGATCGTACATCGTACATCGTTCTTTGTCTGCCTGTCTGTCCGTCTTTCCAGCCACCCGTCTGTTCAAAATTCTAAAATAAATCATTTTATCCAAAACCATACGACAGAGTCTTGCAATCTTACTTGCTTGTAGCATCTTGTGAAATATCTTAATAAAAATAAATCAAGTTATTGGGGAAAATGTGTCCTACATGTTCTGGTTGATCGAATGTCATATCAAAGAGAAAAGCAGGACATTTTAGTACAATTTTCTACTCTTTGAACTAAGGCTGTATAGTCTTGTGTCATGGCCATCTACCATCATACAAAATATTATTGAGGAAAAACACAAAATGGCCTTATGTTTTGAGGTGTCGGATTTGGTTACCAGATATTTTAAAATAGAGACAAAGGGGGGGGGGGATATTGAATAGTGTTTTTCCTAAACAATTTGTCCAAGGAGTTCGAAGTTTAGTGTGTCTTATTGACTTAATGTCTTCTACCTACACACTTAAAATTAAAGTGGTAAATGAAAGATGGTCCTTTGTTTTGATATTTTATATAGACAATGAATGAAACATGACACATTTTGACGGAAGGAGAGAAAGCGCTGTTTTCTGTATTTTCTCTCTTCCCCTCAATATTTATTTACATATAGGGTCGCACACGAACACATCATATACCTCAAGAGGAATGACCTGGCGGAGCATCCCAGCCTATTATATATTGGCTGGGGCTGCTCTGCCAGTTCTGTTATCGTGAGGTATGCGGACGTTTAAACTTTTACCATTGTTTGAATGATAATAACTCAATTATTCTTTCATAAAGTCTGTTCATTCCCATTGATCAAGTGGGCGTGTCCGATCTAATTTGTGTTTATACGGATCGACCATTGCTCACCCGTGAGTATACCAAAACGTGAGTCCGCTACGCGCCATTGACCGGGTGGGTGTGTCCGATCTGAATTATGTTGAAATGGATCGAGCATCGCTCACCATAAATCTTGTCGTGAAAATGAAACAGATTTTACTTAACAATATATCATATGACGTACCTTTACCCTCTTTTATCACTATGCATTCCCTGATAATACGAGCTGCCAGTCTAATTACAACACAGTGACTCTTTTTAACTCCTCATAAGAAAATGACTCTGGAAAGCAGTGTGAAAAATGAGGAAATTGCTTGTGACAAGCAATTTCTTCATTTCCCACAATGTTTCTCTACCCCAAAAAGATCAAAAGATATATGATTATATTAACTTGATATTGTTGTCTGCATCATCTTTGAATTTGGAACAGTCCAAAAAGATGTCGTCTGTTAAGGACGTCAAACCATGCCTTGTTAAAAAAGGTCAAGATAATCTCCTTTTCCCCAAATGTTTGTATTTACATCCTGAATTGTCATCTCACTTCCATTTCTCACGATGTCTGTCTATATACTGATTCGTCTTTGCTTTAAATAATATGTTAAAATTCAAGAAGAACCCTTAAATTTGAAAACCATATCAGAAATGGCTCTTTAAAGTATTGACGGGGGAGAGATGATGCTGATAATTTAGTATTTTCTTTTCACTCCCTCAATATTTGTTAATATGCTGAATTACTATTGTTTTGAACTGAATGCCTAGTATCATTATGCAATCCTTAAATTTGAATCCTATAGAGAAGAGAATTCCACTGTCCGTCTTTACCCTTTCCTTTGGTGTTTTTGTTTATTTCCAGTATCAATCCTCGAGCAATATGTTTATTTTAGCTAATAATCTTTGCATTTAAATGTCATAGCAAAATGAACGTCTGAAGACACAGACGGAAGCTGAGAAAATGCTGTTTTCTCAGTCTTTTCTCCTTTTCCCTCAGTATTTTTTCACACATAGGGCCGTATACAAATACACATGTACGTTTCATAGTTTCATTGTTTGAATGATAATAACTCAATCATGCTTTTATAAAAAGTCTGGTCACCCCCTTTGATCAGGTGGGCGTGACCGATCTAATTTGTGTTTATACAGATCGACCATTGCTCACTCGTTACTATGCTAAAACATGAGTCCGCTACGCGCCATTGACCGAGTGGGCGTGTCCGATCTGATTATTCTGAAATTGATCGATCATCGCTCACCCTAAATCTTATTGTGAAAATAAAACAGAGTTTACTTAACCCTTTATCAAATGACATACTTCTGAATTTGTCCAGTTTTAAAACAAAAGCAGACGACAAAATGTATTTTGATAATAACCAGAATATTGTTTGCAATATAGCAAAAAGAATATAGAGACAGAAGAAGAGAATATTGGTCGGTCGCATTACCCCCTTTTGTCGCAATGCCTTCCCTAATAATAGCCACAACAATATTAAGGACATCAAACCATTTCTTGTTAGAAAAGGGTTAAGATAAGCCTGTACATGAATTTGAACAATTTCTAACATAATTATGATGAATTTTACGTTTGTTTTTGTCATAAATAGATATGGAACTTTCTATCATCACATCTTTTTGATAAAGGGTAAATCTGACCAATCAATCATACTGACATACATACTGTGGTTAGAAAATCGAACGCCTGTTAATTATTACACATGTTGAACTAAATCAAACAATATCCATTTTTTTTTAAAGTAACCAAACTCAACTTTTCTTTTTTCACTATGTTTATAGATTTAGTTTTGTTACCTCGTTTTGTTCTCAATAGTTTGTTTATGTTAGATGACCTTGATCATAGTAATATTTTAAAATCTACTTCATCATTGATTAAAAAGAATTGCCATGAGAGAAGGTTGCTAATATTTAATATTATGTGTAGCTCTGTGCCATCCTGTTTACTAATTAGCCTACTAGAGATTTATAGTATTGACTTCCATTACAATGACAGATAGTTTAGAAATATTATCTTACAATTGCCGTGGTTTAAACAAAAATAAGAAAAGATTTGATTTATTTACATTATTTAAAGAAAAAAACGCTGATATTATTTGTCTGCAAGAAACGCATTTTACCGGGGATGTTGAAAAAACAGTTTATTCAGAATGGGGTGGAGATTGTTTTTTTAGTAATGGAAATCACAACTCGAAAGGTGTTTGTATCTTAATCAAAAGAAATTCTGGTATAAAAGTTTTAAATACTAAAAAAGATGATAAAGGACAATTTCTAGCTCTAGAAATATCTTTTTCAGACCATAAATTCCTTTTGATAAATATATATGCACCAAATAAGGACGATCCAAATTTTTTTCAATATATATTTCAAACTATTGACTCAATGAATAGTGATGATAAGTTTATTGTCTGTGGGGATTTCAATCTTGTTTTAGATCCATCGCTTGATTATAACAATTACAAAAACATTAATAACAACATTAAGGCTAGAAAACATTTGTTATCAGAAATAAACAATAGGGATCTTATAGACCCCTTTAGAAATATTCATGGAGCCAAAAATTTACATGGAAAAGATTCACTCCTTTTCAACAAGGAAGATTAGACTTTTTCCTAACATCTAATGACATTTTTGAATTTGTAAAAAACTGTGACATTGATATAAGTTACAAATCTGATCATTCTATTATTTTCTTAGCATTAAAATTCTCAGAAACCAGTTACGGAAAAGGTTACTGGAAATTCAACAATTCGCACTTACATGATATAAACTTCCTTAATTGTATTAACGAGAAAATCGATGAAATTGTATTACAATATTGTTTACCCGTTTACAATCCCGAAACAGTTTTAAATATGGATAAATCAGAAATTCAATTTGTTATTGATGATCAACTATTTTTAGAAACCTTGTTAATGGAAATACGTGGTAGAACAATCTCATATTCGTCTTATAAAAAACGAGAAATGGTGCAACGAGAAAACCAATTAATGTCCCAAATCATTGAAGTAGAACAAAATTTGAATGACACAAATAAAGAACAACTATTAACCTTGCAATCCGAACTAAATGAGAACAGACAATTAAGATTAAAAGGCGCTTTTATACGATCAAAATCGAACTGGATTGATGAAGGTGAAAAAGTTACGAATTATTTTTGCAATCTCGAAAAAAGGTATCAACAACAGAAAACCATACCCTTTATTGAAAAAGAAAACGGTTCTCGCATATACTCTCAAACTGAAATTTTGAAAGAAACTAAAACATTTTACGAAAACTTATACAATGAACGTCCACATAAAACAGATATTAACCTAGAAAGAGAATTCCGAAATGTTGAATATAATAGATTAAATCACCAACAAGCAGAATCTCTAGAAGGCTTACTTACTTACAATGAAGTATCGAAAGCTTTAAAACAAATGAAAAATGATAAAAGCCCAGGATGCGATTGTTTCACATCAAATTTTTATAAAGTATTCTGGAAAAAAAAATAGGTCATTTTGTTGTAAGATCGTTAAATTATGCATACATGGCTGGTTGTTTTTCTCGAAACATAAAACTTGGCACTATCACTTGTATTCCAAAGGAAAATAAAGCAAAACAATATTTAAAAAATTGGAGACCAATAACACTATTAAACGTCTTATATAAGATAGCTTCTGGTTCAATCGCTAATAGATTAAAATCAACATTAGATCATCTCATTTCCCCCGACCAAACAGGTTTCGTACAAGGTCGATATATAGGCGAAAATACCAGATTAATATATGATGTTATGAAACTTTGTGAAGAAAAGAAAATACCCGGACTTTTAATGCTTATTGATTTTGAAAAGGCCTTCGACTCCTTATCATTTAAATTTATTAAGAAAACGTTCTCCTTTTTTCAATTTGGCGACTCTATTCAAAAGTGGATCGAACTTTTTCTGTACAACACCGAAGTGTCAGTACAGCTAAATGGGTTTATTTCCGAAAATTTCCACGTAAAAAGAGGATGCAGACAAGGCGATCCGATCTCATCTTATATTTTCATCCTATGTTCGCAAGTATTAAACTTAATGATAAAATCAAACAAAGACATTTCCGGTATAAATGTTAATGGCAAAGAATTTCTTCTTTCACAATTTGCAGATGACACATCCCTCCTTCTAGACGGGAAAGATAAATCGCTACATTCAGTTCTAGACATACTCAACCATTTTTCTGAATTATCAGGTTTAAACGTCAACTTTGACAAAACAAAAGTTATATGGATAGGATCTTTGAAATACAGCACCCGATCCATTAAAACGAGATGGAAATTATCGTGGGGTGAAACACAATTTAAACTTTTAGGTATACTATTTGATGTTGATCTAAAAAAGATGATAAATTTGAATTTTTATCCAAAGTTAAAAAGCATAAAAAACTGTATAACATTTTGGAAAAGGCGGAAATTAACACCAATAGGGCGTATAACTGTCATAAAGTCTCTTCTTTTACCCATGATGAACCACCTTTTTATCAGCTTACCAACACCACCATCAGATTTTTTAAAAGAGATTAATGATTTATTTATAGACTTTGTTTGGGACGGACGGCCGAAAATTAAAACTTCGATATTAATTAAAGATTATGAAGACGGTGGGCTAAGATTTCCTGATATTAATTGCTTTATCAAAACTATGAAAATAAAGTGGTTAAAGAATATGGTTGTACACCCAGATAGTTTATGCTACCAATTAGCTAATACTTTATTTGATATAGAAAAACTTTTTAATACTGGAAAGTATTTCGGTGATCACATTATTAAGACCATAATAATAGCTTTTGGGCTGATGTTATAAGAGCTTATATTTCATACACCGAAAAGTTTGTCCTAGAAAATTGGACTCAAGTTCTACATTTCCCACTCTTTTACAACGACAAAATTACAATAGATTCAAAGTTTGTTTATAACGATTGTCTCTATAAAAATGGTATAAGATTCGTTAAAGATATTCTGACTGAAAATGGCAGTTTTAAGAATTATCAAGATATAAAAGATCACGTAAAAGGTAGATTGCTTTTTCTAGAGTTTTACAGCATTCGAAATGCAGTTAAAACTTTCATAAGAGAACAAAACTTTGAAGTTGATAACTCGAAGCTATTTACTGCACATAACCCATGTGCATCTTGTTTTATCTTTCCATTGATCACAAAAAACAATATGAACAAAATCATCTATTCAACATTAATAATAAACGATGAAAAACCAACAAGTCAAACTAAGTGGCTCTCAATTTACAATCATTTTAACACAGACTGGAAAACTATTTACTCCAAAATTTTCAAACTAACTAATGATACTTACACGCAATGGTTTCAAACAAGGATATCTCACCGAATACTTCCAACGAATTCTCTTTTAAAAAAGATGGACATCACTGATGATGACCTCTGTACCTTTTGTCAGTCAAATGAAGAGACTCTTTTACACCTTTTTTATGACTGTGTTAAGGTAAAGCCGATAATCCATCTGCTAAACCTAAGTATCAACGATTTTTATACCAATTTTCATCTAAACAGTGTAGATGTCATGTTAGGGTGCAATAATAAATCAAATATTGATATATTATGTTTAGAATACAAAAAATATATCTACATGCGTAAATTGAAAAAGACTAACCCATCTGTTAACGGATTTTTAAACTTCTTAAAGCTAACGATCGAAATAATCGATAAAACAAAAAATAAAGAACGGCTTAAAATAAACTGGGCAATTGTTAGGAGGATGGCACAGAGAACTTAAAAACATACATGAAAGCTTAAGAAATAAGATCATCTAACATTCTTTATTCCTATCTTTAATTAGCTTATATCTTTGTTTATCCTTATTCATTAATTATGTAAAGCTACACATGCTTGAGGTAATTATGAAATTATACATCAATGAACTACTAGATAACCAAATCCGAATGTTTTAATCAATTGCTAGATGACATAATTATTGAGGAAATCTTCAATTCTTTTCCTACTGTTTCTCATAGATTTGAAGCATAGATACTTCTTTTGATTCGCTAGCAATGTATTGAAACAATACCATGTATGCTATTTAAGAAATTTCATTTGTAATTTGTTATATATTGTTATATGCATTATTTATTGTACAAATTGGATAAATAAAGATTGAGAAAAAAAATGACACATTTGTTAAGGGTCTTTAATCGAAATATTGCACTTATTACGGCGGTATGATATCGAATTGCCTCCATACCACGCAAGTTGGCTGTTATTTGTGAGTCTAGGATGAGACAGTGAATATAAGTCAGGGCACGAATTTAGAAAAGTTTTCACCTATTTTTAAATAGATTTTAAATAGGGATTTTGTGAAGAAATCGGTTCTTAGGGTATTTTGGTATGCTGATTCAAATTCGCACAATGGTTGATTTTTTAAAAATTGTTCCTATCTTTGTGTCACAATACATTCATCATGCTCTTTGTCGTTTGTTTGTTGTTTGATTCCGAATTGGATCAGCGTGAAGCCCCGTTATTTCAGAAAACACCAACAGAATCTACTATATTTTATAATTTTGTTGTTTATTATCCTCCCTTTACTTTATCTTCAGATCGTGTTTTACGGGTTGACCAATACCTTGATGTTTTCCTTGGTGGGGACGATATACTCAACTGTTTTACAGACGGTATGAAGCTTTTTTTACAACCTTATTACACTAAATTTGCAAGGACCTCTACATCTTCGCAAGCAAATGGTGACATCTACGACGTAACGTCGTTTCTGTATTGAATGCAAACGAAGGTGGGTTTAACCTTGGCTTTCGAAGATGGGACCTCTATGGATAAGGCGAGAAAACTCCCTAAAATGCTCAGGTCGTTAGGTCAATTTTAAAAAAACAAGCATATTGAGAAACAAAATTTAAGCTTTATGGTTAGCTAGATACTTAAGTCAAATGAATTCTGATTTTTTGAGATTTAACAATTTCTACAGGTGCAGACATCTCTTGATTTTTGTACCCAGCTAATTAGGAACACTTTCTTACACTAACATTTTTCATAGAGATATAATGTTTCCTATAGTTTTACTTCCAATCTTTTTTCTATACAAGGATAACTGGTGTTGGCAACATTGGGCATCTTTGGTTTTGTCCGTATTGCGCATGCGCCTCATTTAACGGGAAACTAGTATCCCCAGGCCTACATGTAAATCCCCAATGATCTACAGAAGTTAGCTTTTTAAAAGCATTTTGTTACACCGTTTATAGACTTTATATGACAGAATATAAGATTCATACAGTAAATGACATAAATCGATAGTCATGCAGCGTTGTAAAACTACGTCATTTAATATTTACAGCGGCACGATCGTGTTTACGAAATGATGTGATATTGGGTTTTAATTCTGTCGTAATCTAATCCAATACAGATCAGACAGAGCTTAAATTTTACACAGAGAAAAAACTTAAGGCCATATTTTAATTATGTACAGTTATTTGTACAGCAAATGACCCCGAAAATAAGAAAGTTACTGTAAATATGAATCTTTAAACAACTTTAAAGGCGTATTATCTCGCCCAAAACTGAAGATTACCTACTCTCTGTGGCCTGGCACACATCGTCCCCCCTTGACCCATCTTCCCATCGAAATATGTTTTGTAAAAGGAATTTCCTGGGTCACGGGGCGAGGGTGCATACTTTTAAACTAAAACTAATACCCATATACCAATTGCATTATTTTTGGCGGGAAAATTTTGCCTTAAAGCACATTTCAATAATGCACACGCGCATTAAGGACAAACAAAAACTGGTAAATGAATTCAACACCAATTGTTCTTGCATTTACAAAAATATCTTGCTAATAAAACCATAAAAATTTTGAATTTTGGTAAAATGAATACCAGTGGTGTAGAATATGTAATTTGGGTGGTAGTTATAGAAACCAAGAGTTATCCGTACCTGTGGATTTTTTTTATTGCACAAAATTCAGAATTCTTATGATTAAGATATACATCTATCCATATAGCTTGAAATTATTATCAATTTGCTTGTTTTGAAAATTGACATTGTGATTTGAGCTTTTCTTGAGATTTCTCGCCTTATCCATAGAGTTCCTTTACTTAAGCTTTAATTCAAACTTTATTTTATCAAGAGACAGTATCTCGCGTCCTGTATAGTTTTTGCGAATAAATGTTTCAAGTTAAGTAATATGTTGTTTTCTTTTACACAAATGTCCAGGAAATGGATATTGTAATACAAAATTGAATATCGTTTGATTAAATTCAAATATACTCGACAAAAATGCTTAAGCATCACTCAGATCCTCGTTTATATCTTTTTGGCGAAATTACAAAATACATTCAAAATTTGCAAATGTCGACCATCACCATTTGAAAGAAAGCCTGTGAAATTTCATAGTAAATGGTACAGTCTGTGCTGAAATATTTAACTTCCATTAAGGATACCCTCTATTCTGAAATTCATGGAAGGTGAATTTTTGTTAAAATGCGAAATTCACCCATAACATTCAAACCTTTTGTAAAGGCTAAAAGAGTTCTTGTGTAGAAATGTTACCTTCTTTTAAAAAACAGAAGGCGACGATTTCACACATAGACAGATCCCATTTAGACCTTAGGTTTGAGACAATGGAATTTGACCTTGTGACCTTGACCTTAACAGATTGACTTTTTTCTTTTAAAAAAGACGCGTCTGTGTAAGCTGCGTTGTCCGCGAAAAGCCATTGCTACGTTAGATAAAGATTCGGTTTCTACACTTCAATCGGACAATCAACCAGCTTTCAAAATCAATTGAAACAAAAATGATTAAAAAGGATCACAAGATACACGAGCCGAAAAGCTTAGATCCCCTTTTTGTATGTAGCGGTCACGCGGTTCTCGGAAAAAAAACTTACGATAGTTTTATTGTTGTGTGCAGAAACTTGTCGGATAAACATATGCGCAAATATAAATCTACATGTATATCTTTGACATTATAGAATTTATGCAATTTTAAAAAGTGATGCGTAAGAATTTTTTCCGAGTACATCATGATTATGTCTTATTTCTATTCATAACAGGTTGCATTATTTGATGAAAATACATACATGTATTACATATTTATACATATTTAGTGTACTGTTTTGATTGAAGATATTGTTAAGTTCGTCTATATCACGGTGGAGATTGTGCATCATGAGATGGGTAAATCTATGGACAAATTTCCCTCGCTTCACGTAAGACATTATGCCGTATCGCTCTTTTGTCGACTTTTATGGTTGTGTGCAGAAACTTGTCGGATAAACATATGCGAAATTATAAATCTATATCTTTGACACGACACAATTTATGCATTTTCAAAAAAGTGATGCGTTGTGTCTCCCAAGCCTAGAATCTTGAAATTTTGTATATAGTATCTTCTCAAAGTCATCTACTTATATATGTCAAGATATCATGGCAAAACAAACTTTTGCCCTATGTTGTGGGGTAACAAATGCCATATAGAGACACAGAAGGAAATTTTGTAAATTCTACTACTCACAACCCATATGTACTAGGGCTTTGAAATTTGGTGTGTATAATTGTCTCATGTTGTGGTACAACAAAAGATAGCCCTTTGTTGTGGGGTGGCGGATTTTGGCATTAGATCTCGCATAGAGACAAATAAGGAAATATTGAACAATCTTTTTCTGCTGAACCAATGAATGAATGAATGAATAGTATTTTAAGGCCCGTCGACTACTAAGGTCATATTGGGCGCAACAGCAACACATACCTGGATGTATACAAAATTACTGATATGTATATAGTTATATAAACATCCAGAAATGTAAATTATAGTGACTATATATCTATTTCAAGAATAGATAATGTTACCTTGTATAAAATTAATCAATAATAGTATTATAACACAATATTAAAACTAGACAAAAACAACCATGAACCATGAATAATCCGATGTGAGGACGAATAGACATGGGCTCCTCCCAGATCAAAGAACACCCATGTCCGAGTCCACTCGACCGGAAAATCCACAGAACAAATAAAAACAGAATATCAAACGTAACTAAAGTATCACAGATCAAATATCACAGACTATAATAAAAAGAGCTAAATCTTTCTAAAGAGATTACACTCTTTAAGAAAGTTTTAAATCGACTCAGGCCTCACGGTATCAAATAACGATTTCAAATTATCAACGTTAAAGTGCCTGTTTCTTATGATGGCAAGATCTACACAATCAATGAGTAGATGTTGGACAGTGAGTGTCTCATTACAAGGAATACACTGCGGTTCTACCTCGTTCTTTAATAGGTGCGAATGGGTCAAATGGGTATGACCGATTCGCAATCTGGCCAAAACTAACTCTTCGCGGCGGTCAGACCGAAAACCTGGCAGCCATTCACCAAGTGAAGGTTTAATCGAAAATGATTTATTTCGTTGATTTGCCTGGTTACTCCAACAGTTCTGCCATACATTGTGGATAAAAGTATTAATTAGAGGTTTAAAATCAGTAAAAGGAACTTTAAAGGGTAAAACATCTAGTGACAACGCGTCCTTGGCAGCCCTATCTGCCTCTTCGTTGCCACGTAGACCACAATGGCTTGGAAGCCAGTAAAAGACAATATCAGTATCTTCATCAGCAGCATAGATACGAGACATCTTTTCAAGAAGTTTAACTATGATAGGGTTGTCCGTTTTCTCGTGTTCCAGCGATTGCATACTAGATAAAGAGTCAGTGAAAATAATGTAACGCTTATAACCATTTTCAATAATGTGCTCAAGCGCAAGGTCAATAGCCTTGAGCTCGGCATAGAAAATGGATGAATTATCAGGCAGACGATACTGATATTTGAAACCATCCAAGATGGCAGCTGAAGCAACTTTTTCTTCATTTTTAGACCCGTCTGTATAAGAAGGTGCATAATGTGTTTTTCCTGTATTTCAAGGAATTTAGTTTTAAATACAACTTGATCAGTTTCAGATTTTTTAGTTGAAGGCTTGAAGCTAGATCATAAATAAAGGTGGGACTTTTAGACGACCACAATGGAATGTCTGGAACTTTATGTTCGGCCACATCATCTAGATCGAAATCTAGAGATTCTATGTCAGCTTTACAACGTAAACTAAAGGGTGGAATTTCTGATTCCTTCTTTTTGAAGTCCTCTTCGTAAAGAGGTTCAAAAACAGAATCATGTGTAGGATTATCTGGGTTTGATTTCAATTTCAAATAGTAATCAATAGACAATTTCTTTCGACGTAAGTTTAAAGATGGTTCGTTTGCTTCAGCATAGAGACTATTAATTGGCGATGTTTTAAATGCGCCCAACGCAATACGTAAACCTTGATTGTGTATTGAATCAAGTTTGCGCTTGCAAGTAAGATTGACGGGCAGAGCCGTAAACAACGCATCCATAATCCAATTTCGATCTCACAAGAGACCTATAAAGATGTAGTAAAACTTTTTGTCTGCGCCCCAGTCCATGCTGGAGACAACGCGTAAAAGATTTAGAGTTTTCTTAAACTTATTGCTCAGATATTCAATGTGAGAGGTGAACGATAGTTTAGAGTCAAATAAAAGACCCAAAAATTTAAATTCTGGGACGACTTCAATTCTAATCCCGTCCAGAGTCAGTTCTGGATCGGGATGGAGTTTTCTGGATTTACAGAAATGCATACATTTGGTTTTGGTTTTAGAAAATTTAAAACCATTTTCATTTGACCATTTACTCAGGTTGTTTAAAACCTGTTGCAACTGCTGTTCAATAGTATGCATATGTTTTGACCTGTAACAAATACAAAAGTCATCAACGTAAAGGAAATATTCGATACCAGGACAAGTTGCCTTTATAATATTGTTGATTTTAATACTAAAAGTGTTACCGAAAGAATACAGCCCTGGGGAACACCCATCTCCTGTTCGTGAGGATCAGAGAGCGTATCTCCAACCCTGACTCTAAATGATCGTTCATCCAAAAATGCAGAAATGAAATAAGCAAGGCGACCTCGTATACCGAAATCATAGAGGTCATTCATTATTCCATACTTCCAAGTGGTATCATATGCGCTCTCGAGATAAAAAAAGACAGAAACAACATGTTCTATTTTGATAAACGCTTCTCATATAAATGTTTCAAAGCGAACTAAATGATCAAGAGTGCTTCTTTGCTTTCGAAAGCCACTTTGGGCTGACGTAATAAGTTTGTTTTGTTCAAGAAACCATACAAGACGGTCATTGACCATTCTTTCCATGGTTTTACAAACACAACTTGTTAAGGCTATAGGACGATAATTGGAAGGGTTATCAGCATCTTTACCAGGTTTGGGCACTGGAATCACAATAGCTTCCCGCCATGAGGCTGGAATTGTTCCCGATTTCCAAACACTGTTAAAGATGTCAAGTAAACACTGAAGGGACTGGTACGGTAAATGTTTAAGGAATTGATAGTGGATATCATCAGATCCAACTGCAGTGTCATGAGACTTCTTTAGAGCTGTTTTAAGCTCTTTCAGAGTAAAGTCTTTATTGTAATGCTCAGTATTTTTAGATTTAAAATTTAACTTGATCTTTTTTTTGTTATTGATACTTCTGAAATTCTGTAGAATAGTTAGAAGAGGATGACTTTTGTGCAAAGGTGTCTGCAAGGACGTTAGCAATATCAGGTTTTGATGAAACAGCACCATTGTCTGTATTCAAATGTCCGACACTAATAGAGGAGTTTTGCCGTTTATTTTTCGGATCATGTCCCATGTTTTTTTGACAGACGATCTAGAATTAAGTCTAGATACGTACTCTCTCTAAGACTTACGTTTACTTTGTTTAATAGTTCTTCGTGCTCTAGCACGAGCAATCTTAAACTTAATAAGATTTTCTTTTGTTGGTCTTAGATCAAACTCTCTTAAGACCGACTTACGCTTATCTACAGCCTTTTTGCAGTCATCATCATACCACGGCTTATTTGGATGCTTTGGATTAACAGTGGTTGTAGGAATTGTTTTTTCTGCAGCAGAATATAATAGAGAAGTGAACAGCTCCGCCGGGTTGTCACATTCTTCAAAAACCTGTGGTGTAATGGACTGTTCACAAACAGTTTTGAACAATCCCCAGTTTGCTTTATGGAGTTTCCACCTTTGTGGTAGCTCCTGCACTGTTGGCCCAATTTCCGAAATAAGAATCGGAAAATGGTCACTGCCATGTAGGTCGTCATCAACTTTCCAGTTTAAATCTGGAAAAATTTGAGGACTGCAAACTGTCAAATCTAATGACGAGTAAGAACAAGTAGCAGTATGTAGATAAGTCGATGACTTATCGTTTAAAAGGGATAGATCATGCCTTGAAATAAAGTCTTCAACAATATGACCCTTGTTATCAGTATTTGAACACCCCCATAATACATGGTGGGAATTAAAATCTCCCATCAAAATAAAAGGTTTGGGCAATTGTTCAATGAGTCGGTCAAGTTTCCTGTCGTCGACAGGAGAACTAGGTGGAAGATAAATAGAACAAAGCGTTATAGTTTTATTCAGAGAAATACTAACAGCTGCTGCTTGTAAAGTAGTGTCCAGCTGTACAGGACGATGTGGAACAATGTTGTTTACGATGATAACAACACCTCCTGAAGCTCTTTCACTCCCCGTAAAATTGTTAAAGTAACAAGAATGATACTTAAGGGTAAACTTGTCAGTATCTTTTAGAAAAGTTTCTTGTAGACAAAGTGCTACTGGTTTTTCTTTTGAGACTAAAAGATTAAGTTCCTAAAAATTTGATTTAATACTGCGACAATTCCATTGAATAATAGTATTCGACATGATGATACATAATAATATTTATAAACCACAAACCCATGGAAGTCTGGAATTATTCATCTTTTATTTAGTTTTATTATATTACTGCCTTGCTTATTCCTAGTCGAATCTGTAGTATTCAGGTCTTCCGCATCCATGTCCTCTTTAAGACAATGGAAGCGGTTATAATTTTTAATTGGATCATTTGATCCTTTGGGTTGGCGATCTGAGATCACCGGTTTAACTTGCTTTTTCTTTTTACCATTTTCATTTGTGTCTTGGCTTACAACGGTATTATTTGAAGTTGATGGTGCTGAATCACCATTGGGTCTTGTTTGTGTATTAACTGGCGGTCGTACGGATACATTTGTAGTGGATGTTTTCGTTTCTGTAATCTTAGAGGAAGGTGTATCTGCTTTGTGCGAGGAAGAGTGAGATGGGCTTTTTGTGCTTTCAAATAATTTAGAAATTTCTGCTTTCTTTTCTGGGAATAAAATACAAAGTTTCTCAAGAATATCTTTACAGTTCTGGCATTCACTTTCTTTTTTCTGGTTAACTAAATCTACTCGTGTAGCCTGAGCATAAAAGAGTTTAAAGTTTATTCTATTTTCAACAACTTTCTTAGCTTCCGGAAACGATAATCCTTCTCTGTACTTAACCGTCACAATTTCTTTTTCTCTTTTCCAGACAGGGCAAGAACGGGATGTTGAAATGTGTTCCCCTCCACAATTTAAGCATTTAATTTGTTTTTGACAAGTCTCAGTGTTATGGGTCATGGCATCTCCACTGCAACATGGACATGCTTCTTCTTTATCACATTTCTTTTCATGATGACCATATTTGTAACAATTGAAGCACTGTAGAGGGTTTGGTATATAATATCTACAGTGACTTTCAAATAACCAACCTTGATTGATTTAGGGAGTATTGATAATCCAAATGGTAGATTTATAGTATTTGTAGATTTCTTTGTGCCATTTTGATAGATATGCGTCGGGCTGCCTTGACATTTTGAGTTGATAATTCTTTTACTATTTCGTCTTCAGAAACGCCTTGTAAATCGCGACAGAGAATAATACCTCTTGACGTATTAAGTGTGTCATGAGGTCTACATTTGGCAGGAATACTGAAGAAGCTAGTTAATTTCATTAGGTTCTCTGCATGTTTCTGTTTCTCGACCTCAACTACAATTTATCCTGATCTAAGTTTCTTAACTGATTTTGGCTCACCATCCAACGAGACAAGAAATGTGTGTATCACAAACGGCGAGAGTTTTGTTAAGGGCTGTTCCAAGTCATCTGAGTCGATTAGTAGGAATCTTGGAAAAGATCCTACATTGCCAGTTCCATTATCTGCTTCAAAATCCATATGCTTTCCTTTTGAAGTTTGGTAATCCATGGTTAAAGAAAAAATATTCGTTACCCGGGCCCCCACCCACAATGGGGTCCAACAAGGGGACATGGATTGCGGAGCGGGTATCAAGCTCCCCATGCCAGGGTTACCCAGGTAGTATACTCGAGCCAACCAACCAACAAGTTCGGCAAAAAAGATCATGAAAAAACTCTAAAATACAGAGCTCTGGCATGCAAATTTGCGCCGACCAAGCCACGTAATCAACCCAATTAGCCCATAAGCCTACATAAACTAGAGCAAAAAACTTGCAATGTGACAATGAAAAAGTGACGAAATCATTGCGAACAGAACATAAATACACCGAAATAGGTCTATGAAAAATGTATTAATACAACAATTGCATATGCTCCAGTCTAAAGCGACCAGCCGATTGCCTAGACCGGGCCCATCTAAGCTCCCGTTTACACCGAAGCCGAGGCCAAAGCCAGCGTGTTGGGAAGCTGGAGAGCCCTGAGCATTCCTCAACTGACCAGGATCCCCCTTTCCGGCTTACGAGTTTCGCCTCACGGCCAGCAAGCGGGTCTGCACTTATAACAGACAGACTGTCCTTTGCATGGGGTCTAACCATTTGCTACAGGACAGGGCAGCCGGGATATTTCTAATCCCCCTCCACAGCTGGTGGACTTCTGCTGAACCATTTGTCCAATGATTTTGAAATTTTGTGTGCAGAATAGATTTATTGCCCTCTACCAACATACATAAAATTGAAGTAGTAAAATGAAAATTCGCCCTTTATTTGGGGAAATTTAATTTTATATACATAAAGAGTGAAATATGGCCCATTTACTCGTGACAAATTATTTGTCATGGGCCTTAAAAACAAATTGTGTATGTATCACTGCAGCATGACTTTAAATTGTCATCCCGCAATGCAAATCGACTGTATTTTGTGGGTCTGTGATGAGAAAAAAGATATCATGTAAATTCAAAGCCTCAATGTACTCTAAGGTAAACGATATATATAGGCCATCTTGGGTCACTTATTGTCCTCATACACTTATGTAAGTAACACAGGAATGAGGATAGGGCTCATTAAAGGGGGCCCAGCTAGGCTGTCGAAAATGTAAATGGCAAAATAATTACAAATCAGAAATGACGTATGAAATTACCAACCTAAAGGGGTAGATCACATAAATGTCCATTGTTAGCGCTCATCAAGCTTAATTAAGTATTAAAATCCAAGTCAATAAATAACGTGCGGGTCGGTTCATATTGTCCTTGTTTTTGTTTTGTAACGGTTTACATCTGCCCAACCTTCAAAAATCAATTACGTGAGAAGTACGTCATCTGTGCTCAGCGTGATTCAACACACCGTATAACCGACTGCGTCGAAAGTTTGCGAAGACAGATTCGGCATCTGATGTTATGTGCATGGTAGGTCAAATGAATTTACTTTAATAAATAAACGAAAGGATCTTTGGAATTCTATAGTTGATAAATACGCGTAATATTTGTTCAGTGCTTCTACAAAATTAACCTTTCCACGTATCCCTCGCAAATAAGGTCACAGTCATCGACACAGCCGGTTGTACGGTGTCTTAATACCGCGGAGATGTGTCTCGTGGACCTTGACCCTGTCTCGTTTTGAAGTAAAAATAGAATGTGCATACACGCTTGTAAACAATTGATCTATAGCAAAGGAAAGGTGATTATTCGCCGTGATTTAGGTTTTTATGCATTGCAAATTGTATTTCCATGCACAAATATGAGTTCCCGAACAGCTCGGAAGCATAAAAACCTAGCATGGGCCCCTTTAAGGCACACGGGCACATGCAACAAAACCGCTTGAATATTGACTTACGAGGGACGGTCGGAAAGTAGTTGGACTTTTCGTGCTGTTGTCTCTCCATTTGCAACTGTATAAACACATTATGTCTTCGTGGAATCTACATCCATTTGCCAATAATGTGGTCAGTTTATTTTCAAAGATACCTGTATATTTAAAATATTCTGTCCACTTATATGTGATAGGGGTTTTATGTACCATAGGCTAATTGTAAGAAGAACAACAAGGGTAACCAAAACAAAAGAACGTTCTAGTCATTTTAATCGCGAAGAAGTTAAGTTTTTGAACTACATTATCACTGACAATTAAATACGGATTCATAATTCCGAACTTGGGATAAAAATCAGTGGAAACAGTCATGGAAAAGAGCTGGTTCCCTGCCCCTGAAAAGATTAAGCTGTTTCCTTCGGTTGGTATTCTTGTTTGGTTATTTTGGGGATTCACGAGGATTGATAGTTACTCATTTTATGTCAAATGGTAAAAACTGTCATTGCCAAGTACAATTCTGAAGTAATTCAGAAAAAACAAAGAAAAAATGCTGAAGTAAACGCGTTCCAGACTAGCAAAGAAAAATGTTTTCTACTTAACGATTACGCACGCTCTGATACCACCGCATCTACGGTGGAGATTATAAACCATTACACGTAACAAAAGTTGTTTTACTCTTCTTATAGCCCTGACCTCGCCCCACGTGACTTTTATTCGTGTCTAGAACTTATGAAAATGCTTGCTTGGAAGAAGTTTGAGACCAGAGCGCCTCTGATACCGGCTGTTACACTGTACCTAATACAGTGGGTCTACGTCATGGTTAATAGTGAGAATAGTAAAACTCCTACGACGATGGCAAACATGCATAGAAATAGATGGACAATTTGTTTAAACAGTGTAGAAAGAATTTTGTTAAAAAGTTAAATGGTTTTAGAAAACTAGTCAAAAGTCCAACTACTTTCCGACCGTCCCACGTATAAATAAGAAAGTTATTTCAACATTTCTTACCCGAAGTGTGGTTGATTTGGCCGTAGTTTTTCGTTTTGTTTTCTGGACGACTGGGATCATTTTCTAAAAAAATAAAAGGATTCAACAAATAATCCATATATCTGAGTAAATACCTTTTTAAGGCGGGCTACATACACTAAACTATTTGAAAATGGACGCAGAAATAAAAAAAATATTGCAAGATATTGGAAAAAAATCGAGACTATTTTGTCGATCTTATCCATTCCATGTTGCACAATCTCCATTTTCCACTGTGTATATTATAGATCTAATAAACCATCTGATAATACAGCCGTGAGCAATGGAGAGCGAGGTACAAATATACATTATTCTGGTTTATGGGTTTTACGGTTTGCTATGCACAAACTGTTTCGATAAGAATGTGCAAACAAGCCTTACGCTTGTGTTTTGCACAACTGCATTTAGATGATCATGATAACACAGCCATGTACGAAAATACATAAATAGATAAATATATATTTTCCTTGCATAATAGAAATGTTTGAATTCTTTTTTAGGCGTTGAGTGATTCAAAGAAGTAAAAATAAAGACCCATTTTCCTCGATAGGATATATTGAAGTGGAAAAAGAAACACTGTCTAACCCTCGTAAAAAGCTAAATCCCGTTGTCTGTCAGTCTAATCCTGTCCTATTTCGATATATCAGGTCCCATTCTATTGATCAAATACAAAAATTAGCTGATTTCCTTGATGGGGAAGGATGTATGTTATAGGTTATTTATCTCAAGTCAAAGAAACGGTACATACATGCGTCTTTTGCTATAACACTGTTTACTTTGGGATAAGACTTCGTTCTACACACAAGTATTGGATATAGCAACCAAACGAACTGTGGTATGCATGCCATGTTCTTGTTTATGTTACTTGATCTGTTCTTGTTGAAACTGTGAATGCAATGTTGTTGAAGGTGACTTCTTTCTGTTTTTATTTTATTACTAGTACCAAACACTCGGTGGGGATTGTGCATGCTGGGATGGGTAAATCTATGGACAAATTTGCCTCGCTTCAGGTAAGACATTTTGCAATAACTTGTTTTTTCTGCGTCAATTCAAAAACGGTTTGTTGCATGTACCCCGCCTAACTGAGCTCTTTCCTCCGATGTACGCTTTACACGAAACCTTTTTGTACTTTTTGCGAAAAGTGATCCCAACCGAGCAGAAAAACGACAAAAAATCTGGTTTTTCAGGTCAGTTTGGATCAATATTTGGGAAAAACATGGGGAGTTTTCAAATAAGTAATACACCTGAGGAAAGCGCTCAGTAAGGCGGGGTACATGCAACAAACCGCTTAAAAATTGACACAGAATTAAGAAAATTATTGCACAATTTCCTACCTGAAGCGTGGCTTATTTTGCCGTAGTCGTTATCATTTCGTTTTCTGGTCAGTTGGGATCAATTTTTGGAAAAATTAAAAGGATACCACATATAATCCATGTATCCGAGGAAAGAGATTTTCAAGGCGGGGTACATGCAATAGACCTTTTGAAAATCGACAAAGAAATAAAGGAGTTATTGCAAAATATTTGACAAGATTCGAGATTATTTTTGTCCGTATTCGTTATCCATCCCAGCATGCAGTCATGCACTATCCCCGCCGTGAAACACTGTCATGAAAAATACAGGCTAGCGTCAAAGTAATAATCACTCTAAAATGTAAATAGTTTAATGAATATTTAAGAATTTCAGTTGAAGCGATGAAGATTGTCCGCCCAATGCCTTAAATATATTCGTCATTTTATCATATTTTTGTACGTTTTCGTCTAAATTCGTCCTGCTGTATGCAATGAAAGTGTCATTTCAGGTTTTTTTTTTCGGTCGTTAACATTTGCAAAGGATCGAAAAATACGTAGGCCTAATTGGACAACAGTGAATGTTGACGACATAAGAAACGCAAATAAATCTTCTAGTATTAGAATAAAAAGTAACAAACAGCGTGATTTCGTACTCGGACATGGGTATTTTAGCTCCTTTCTTCATAAACATGGTACATGATTCAACAGGGCTGTTACTACAAGGTATTTTTTTCAGATGAATGCACTCGTGGCAAAGCTTGGCGGACGGAGGACACGGCTGATAGAATCACTCACAAAGAGCACTTTTCGTGCCCATGTAAGCTTAAAAAAATACGGACGATAACCCAGAATTTGATGGGAAAATGCAAAGCGATGTACATGGATGTTTACCCACCACCTATTTTCAAATTGCAGATGGCGTATTACATATTGCATATGGCAGTTTCAAAATCGCCAACACGACAACATGCTATTTTGAAGGTAAACTATTCTATGTTGCCTATTTTACATTGATATACCTCACGTGACCTTATCATTCAATAATTACAACATAACATTTCGTACTATTCACCGCTTAGATAATATTCACCGGCGAATATTTTTATTATTCTCACGTGACAGTATCATTCAACAATTATAAGTCTAACATTTCGTATTATTATACCTCACGTGACCTTATCATTCAATAATTACAAACCTAATATTTTTTCATATTACCCGCTCAGATAATATTAACCGGTTAATATTTTTTCATATTACCCGGTGAGCGTACTATAAATAGAAATTCTGTTTTTTTATGACATCACCGTGACGTCACATTGTTTCAAAGCACAATATATTTGCTGAATCATAGCTAGTTGAACATAAATACGCTTAAATGATGTGGCTTGTTACGCAAAAAGGGACCATCTGGAAAACGTTAAAAAGTATGGTTCCTAGTCAGTCTGTGCGAACTGCACATGCTGATCAGAATCGACACTTCATTCTAAGCTAATTTACTGAAACTAGATTTTTTATTCTGTCTTACTTTGTTTTTTTTCCAAATGCAAAATCAGTTTACCTCTGTTTAGCATGATCTCTTTCTCATCTAGATCTAGATCATGGAATTCACCAGGCAAAATTGATGACAGGCCTGTCTTTGCGTGCATGTCACAAATACGAATGGATAAGGCATTCAGTTGATTTTAACATTTTTTGATTAAGGATAAAGTTCGATAAATTGTAGATTAAATTTTTTATGTTGTTTCTTTTTCGGTATAATAAAATGAATATCACATGCCTCTCAGGGCAATAGTACATATCGTCTACCCTCGAACCAGTAATATTGACCTCGGCTGAAGCCTCGGTCAATAGTACCGGTCTCGGGTAGACAATATGTACTATTGCCCTGAGAGGCATGTGATATTTATATAATATTCACTGCTCAGATAATATTCACCGGTGAATAATTTTTAATATAAACTGATGTCTGTTCTATAAATAGAACTCTGTTTTTATGACGTCACGCATATCAATTGCAAATTATCAAGTCCGTATCGATAAACGCTCAATGAAATATGAAATATTATTTTCTCAGTAGAAAAGTATATTTTAACAATAAAACATTGACATAAAAGAAAAAAATCCTGAATATCAACATTTTCAACTTTTGTCTTGATGTTTTCACAGGCCAATTATATAAGGAACGTCAAATCATTTCTTGTGTGAGAAAGGATTCAAGAAAAGAAAATATCAAGGGAAAAGGAGAAAATGTTATCAATCAGATTTTTTCTCCCTTTCAATAAATGCTTCAATATTTGGTATATTAAAATGAATATCACATGCCTCTTAGGGAAATAGCCTAGTACATATTTTCTACCCTCGAACCGGTAATGTTGACCTCAGCTCACGCCACGGTCAACATTACCTATCTCGGGTGGACAATTATGTACTATTACCCTGAGAGGCATGTGATATTCGTATAATATTATACCCCATCGACACCGATTCTTTCTATTTTCATTGTAACTTCGGCCGGTCAATGAATCAGTATATTCACCGGGGCTACGGGCCTTAAATCAGTATATATTGACGGCGCGCGTCGTTTATTTTTCACGATGAGGTAATTCGCACACAAATGACATCATTATGACGTGTTTTTCTGTACAGTAATGAATACACGCAGCCGTCTCCAACAACAATGTTTTTAATTGTTGTAGAGTTCAAACATCGTATTTTTAAGGACAGATCCTCCATTTATTTCCTACGGTAAGATTTTTTTAAATTTTTCTGTACTGATATTTAAATATATGAGAAGTAAAAAAATGACTTAAAAACTATAGGTCACCAAGCGAAATAAAAAGTTATTGGATTTCAAGGGAGACTACTCTTGTTTGAAATTGCAAAAATGAGGTGTCACTTAAATACCCACAAAAAGGGTTTTCGAAATGAATAGAATTACATAAATAATTGTTAATTGTGTTCAATATGTTTTATTCTGTCTAAATGAGTATCAATTTGGGAAAATTTAGTGATGACTTTGAAATTTTTAGTAAAACATTCTTTCAAAAGTAGTTGAAATTGCTCTTTTTTCGCAACGTTTCTGATAATAAAAAATATTCCAGCGGTAAGAATTTTTTCTTTTTTGGTATAGACATAGTGCTTGGTCATACCTACAAAAACAAAAAAAGAAAAATATACCAAACCAAGCGTTTTTCTTAGTTATCAGTAAAATTTGGTTTACTTTTTGCGGCTCTGTCCGAATTTGTTTCACTTCTTTTATCCATTTTCTTCCTTTTTACCAGCTCTAGATAATAAAAAGTGTCATATTTTGTGTCCATCTGAAGCGGTTTAGCTCATAAAGGCACCACTTTACTTTTGTTGCTCCGTTTCCTATCGCTAACGCTACATGTTGAACGCGTAACAGAAAGCGAAATCTACCATCCGAGTACTATTACACTTTAATTGACAAAACAGAGACAATTGAAATAACCGTAAAGAGTCTTGTCATTTATCAACCAAACATTAACTGAATGTAAAAAATACATTTGCTGAAAAGGCCAATTACTGAAACAGCTTTATTTCGTAATTTTAGGATATGCGCAGTATGTTGCGCAGTAACAACTGGAGGATCTGTCCTTAAGTGATACTGCCTAACCCTTTTAGAAACAAGACCTGTTTTTGATGTCCGTAATAGAAAAGGCTCAGAGGAACAACATTTAAACAACTTTTAGGCAGAAACTGCTAATAACATATATGTTTCTCCTTTTGCCTCAATATTTTGTCCTGAAAATCAACATATTCCACTTTTGTCTAAATGTTTTCACATGCCAAATTTATTAAGGACGTTAAAACATATTTTTTGTGAGAAAGGGTAAAAGAAAAGAAAACATTTATATAAAGGGAAAAGGAGAAAAAGCTATATATATCAGAATTTCTACCTTTCACTGAATGTTTAACTGAACAATTTTTACCAGGTAGATCTTCGTCAAAACCAGGCCTTGTTTTTGTATACAGTAGATGAAATTAGCGTTGTTTAAATGAATTGTTAATTTTCTATTAGTTGTGATAAACCGCTGATGATGGTAATGTGTTGTTTTGTTCGGTATAATGAAATAAAACGAATATCACATGCCTCTCAGGGTAAAGGTTCATATTGTCTATCCTAGAACCGGATCTCTGTTAGACAATATCCACTATTACCCTGAGAGGCACGTGACATTTATAATTATCATAGGTACGATGTATTCGTCTAAAATAAAAAAAGTGATGATTACTATACTGCTTTGTATTGGCAAAAATTGTGATTATTATCTGAAACACATGCACAGACATGAGATGCGGCTATCGCATACCACAATAGGGTCAGTTTTATCTATTTATGTAATTTCAACATACAATAGTATTTCGACGGTGTTAATCTAACTACAGCTTGAATGAAGATGTATAGATAGACAACGACCTGTGAATGATCAAAGATCAGCGAGTCTAAAGTGACGGGGGAAGAGGGATTTCGAATTATAAAAATATGTGACTCGAACCCGTCTCCCTGTAACAAAACGACGAAGTACTATCTGGATACAGCTACTGAACCCACATGGTATCGCGGACAGCACGCAATACCTGTCATTGTTCGCTTTTATCCAATGGAAAATAGGCACTCCTACCAATTTACATGTATTGGAATATACCGTAACCTTGCGTCGCGGCTCAAGACTCGATGTCCATTTATACTTGTAATAGTACCGGCCGAAAATGACAGTGACGTAGGCTAATGTTTACTTCTTGACAACCAATCAACTCTGCTCGTATTTGTAACGGTGCAAATCAGACGAATTGATTGGTTTTACAGCAGTAAACATCAGCCTACGTCACTGTCATTTTCGGCTGGGACTATTGTAGGTAGTAGATTTCATAACAACAAAGACAATTTATTAATACATATATGTAAACCTAGTCCATTTTTAACACAAAATTCATTGCTTTTGAACAATTGTTATTTTCAAAACAATTCGAACGTTTATAATATGACCACTGATTTTTGTTTCTGTCTCAGAAATTTAATATTCATTTTAAGCTCCACTGGCCGAAGGCCAGCAGGGCTTTTGTTATGGCCCTGTGTCCGTCGTGCGTGTGTGTGTCCGTCATTCCGTCTGTCCGATGGTCCGTGCGTCAACTTTTTCTTTAAAATTATTCTTCTCCAAAACTACTGGACCAATAACAACCAAACTTCACAGGAATCTTCCTTGCATGCATTTATTCCAAATTCCTTCAAAGGTTTAGAACTGAAATTTTAAATAAACTAGTTAAATTTAATTTTCGAAAACTCTTTCTCCAAAACGCCTTAGTGGACTTCATTGTAATTTAGCCTGAATGTTCCGTGTGCAGTTTTCCATTAGAATCTTAGAAAAAATGATCGGATGAAAAACATGGCGGCTGTGGGTTGGGCTCATGTTTTACTAATGAAACATAGTATAATTTTTAAACAATTTTAAAAACATTCTCCGCCATAACCACTTAGTGGATTTCATTGTGTTGAAGCACAAATCTTCTTTAGATACCCCTCTATTGTATTCCTTGAATAAATTCGTAGTCTAAAAGTCTAGAGTCGAAAAGCCAGTGGAGCGATACAGGGCCATTATGGCGCTCTTTTTTATGTGCGTTGTCCCTTATTATTTGGACGAGTCTAAATAGTTTGTTCGGGAGAGAGAAAGGTGTGATTTTTTCATTGTTTTAGGTCATGGGATAATAAGCAAGGATAATATTCCAGAACGAGGCAGTACGGCGAAGGACCGAGCAGTATGCAAACTTGGTGAGGACATGATAGTGTTTATGTCGTAAGCGGTTTTGGAACTGAGCAGTTTAAAACTGGACAAATGTTACGGAACTCATTTCGAGCAGTTTTGAACCTGCGTAATATAGCGTTTATATTGTTATTTTGATGTAGAACTGCGTACTCTCAATGCAGAACCCATCTTAAACCTATTTCTTTTGGGAAGGGAACTTAATTAAACACTAAACAAATCAAATAAGGCTGTTTTTATTTGAATACCTGTTCGGTACCGAACAGCCGAAGTTCTGCGCCGAACCAAAAACCCAATTTTTACAACTTCCGGTCCAATTTATAGACAATATTGTCATAATGGTGATATGATTCCTCGTTTCTGATTAATCATTTTCGAAATTATTTTCGAAAAGGTTACAGTAATTCGTACTATTCTTTTTCGAAACATTATTTACAGATTTTTAATTTTTGTATATTGTTTTTGAACTACCATTATATCTACTGGTCTAACCCTTTCCCAAACGGCAAAATTTTAGGGTGATCCAATTTGAAAGCTCATGCAGACGACAAAATGGATGATAATAAAGACATGAATTGAGTAAAATAGGACACAGAAAATATTGAGACAAAAGGAGAAACTGCTGGTTATCAGCAGTTTCTTCTTTTGTTTCAATGTTTTCCCAAGCCTGTTCTATAAGGTACGTCAAAACGAGGTCTTGTTTGGGAAAGGGTTAAGCTTCTTAACCACCGATAAGAAAATGTTTAAAATAAGCTGAAATTTATCTAAGTAGGTCTAATAGAAAACTTGAGTCAACTAAAATCGAAAGTAAGTGGTAAAACGACCATTTAGGTCGTAATTTGATTTATTTATGAATAAATAACGAAAGAAATCCATGTGACAGGTTTTGCATCATCTATGGAACTCATGCATGAGCAGTTTTAAAACTGATCAGTTTTAAAACTGATTAAACAGTTTTGAAACTGATCAAGGTTCCGCATAATCAGTTTAAAAACTGCTCAAGATCCTTATTTGTTCACAATATATGCACGATTCAAGAAATAAATTTTTACCTGATTACCGCCCTTAGCGACGACACTAAGGTACTGTAATTTATCGACTGTTCAATTCCCGAATGCGAAAATCGTTAATAATTTACATAAATCCCTTGATATTATTAGCTTTTTTGTGTCATAATGTAGTCAAAATGCATTATAATCTAACCCTGGAAACCGTAAGAAGTTATGGATTTAACGAAAAATAAAAAATGTTCGATTGGAAAAAACTTGCTCACAGGGTATATTGATACATTATGTATTTCCGTTAAATTGCAAAGTCATATCCTCACACATTGACTTTCATCTGAATCAGAATCTTTGTTCATATTGGACTTTTTATCAGCAAAACCTTCAATGGCTTCAAATCGGGCTTAATCTAGATGTGTCTTGTCTTTACGAGAAGGGTTAAATCATTTATTTCTTTTATATAACTCTTTTCATAAAGATTTCAGTTAGATCTTCAAAATTTGAAAGCTGCTGCATTCAAAAAGTAAATAGGTTTGAATAGATCATAAAGAAATAAGGGATAAATAGAAATATGCTATATTAACTGTAGTTTTGTCTTTTCCTCTAAATACGTGTATTTCAAAATCCCTTTGTGATTTGTAGATCTAGTTTTTGTTTGTTTGGAAAAGGATTTATATATTAATAATTATTATGGCATTCGGCTGCTCACCTGAGTGAGAAAAGTCAAATTGTTTTGCCTTATTTAGATTCAGCCATTTTCAGCCGAGGGAATCAGACTTATTCCTAAATGACAGTTTAATACCGTACCATTTCCTGAAGGTAACTACTTCCGCCTTCTAATTAAAGAAAGCAAATCAAAAATGGTATCCTATATACTCGAGTGATGTCGTCTATGTTGATTAATTTTTGCATGGTTTGCTCTGAGACAATCACTTAATACTGATCGATAATGGAACTAAGGTCAAACGATAAAGACAACAAAAAATCCCATGAAAATTCTACTTTTTTCATGACATGGGTCTAGAACTGTGCTCAACAAATTTATTCCATCTTGTACATACCTAAGTGACGGCTGTAAGTATAACGGTATTTCAAATAATGTCTTTTCATAACGACCCTATAATATGTTATTCATAGAAACCATCTGACGTATTTCTGCACAATTCTTATTTGTTTTCGGAAAGATTAAATAACTGATATGAGCCAATATTTACTTTCATGGAAATCTGGAATAAAAAGTTCAATAATTATTTTCGATTTATTCTTTGATTTTTGTGTTGAGGATGAATGTACTACATTTAATGCAATGAGTAACATTAAAATGAACTTTCCAATGCGCTCAAAATCGTCTATCATAAAATTATTGTCTTAAAAAATGTCCTCGCTGTAACAACCAAACTATCTTCCAGAAATTAGACTCGCAAGTTTTAACTTTACTTCAAAATATATAAGAATAAGAAGCCAGACTGATGGACAAATGTTCAAGTTGATATAAAAAAATGATTTGCTTGGCGTTTTTTTCAATTTTATATTGTATTTTCAGAATTACACGATCTGTTTCATATGTAATTAAGCTTCTACCTAAAGAATAAACATACAAGTACTTATAACTCTAGAAAATGTTACTCTCTTTGTATTTCAGATATAATTATGTTAGTGAAATGTGTCTCTTTGAAATAATTTGCTGAAATAGCGTTATTACATCGAGGACATATTGGTTATTGCAAAGACAATGTACAATATTTTAGGACATAAACAGGAAGAAATTTATTTCACCCCTTTATTCAAACTTAAAATGATTAAGCTACAAACATTACAATTTGACCAACAAGACACACAATTTTATTGAAATATTTTGCAGTTTGTAATAAAAAAAAGGCCTTGTCATTCAATGACATGTATGTACCAGTACTACGATGACTTATCTTTAATTATCATTCCCTTTCTTACATTTTCCTGACTTGTTTATTGTTATAAATATTTTGATCAATACAAACTCGGTCATGAATATTTCATTTGTCAAAAAAATTTGGGCAAGGCGGGGCGGGGCATTTCCGACATATAGAAATTGCTTGATAGTTCTTAAAAAATCTTCTCCTTCTTAACCACTGAGCAAATTCTTACCAAATTTGGCAGGAATATTCCTTTAGTAACCCGTTTTAAAACTTGTTCGTGAATTTTTTGATTCGTCAAAAATAGTTGACATGGAAGGGCGGGACTTATAAGACTTACAGAAATTATTTGAAAAATCTTCAAAAATCAATTATCCGGCCAATTAAAACAAAACTTGGCAGGACTGTTCCTTGACTGACTGTCGTCAATACTTGGTCGTAAATATTTGATTTGTTGAAAATGTGGGCGTGGCAGGGCGGGGTTTATCAGACATAAAGAAATTGCTTGATAATTCTTCAAAAGTCTTCTCCTCCCCAATCACTGGGTCAATTCTTTAGGAAATGGTCCTTCAGTGACCCTTTTTAAAACTTGTTGATGAATTTTTGATTTGTCAAAAATTGTGGGCGTGACAGGGCGGGACTTATCGGACATAGAGAAATAATGTGAACAATCGTTAAGCTGTGGCCACAGATAGTCGGATGACGAACCGGTTTTAGTTCTCATAAACCGAACACGGTTTTGCTACGGAATTCGGGGGTAATTTGCATAATCGACGGGTTGATACGGCAAGATAGGTTTTTCAATACGGATTTCAGAAAGCAAGGTACGGTTTGGTAAGGGTCTATACCGGTCGACACGGGTAGGACTGAATATTATATATATGCAGCTGCGTTTCAATAAGGGTCGATACGGATTAGGTATACGGGTCGACATGGGTCGACACTGAATATGATACTTCTGTGCACGGATATTGAAATCAATGTGGTGGCAAAATGATAAAAATCGAAATCACACATAGCCGGTTTTCGATACGGGTCCACACGGAATTGAAAACCATGTTGACCCGTATTAACCTTTATCGACCCATATCGTTACCCGTATAAATTCCGTGTGAATTTTGGGGCGATGATACGGTTTTATAAAGTTTTTGGCCTTGTTAAAAAATCTACACGGATTTCCGAACCATATCACCGCTCGTGTGGACCCGTGTCTCACCGTATTGATCCGTAGGGACTCCTGTTAGCTAGAAACAAAAAACGGATCTACCCTTTTCGTGTAAAGTATTGACTTTATTTCCTCTTTTTCATTTTTGATACATTATTCTTTATTTTATTTTTATGATGAAGAGTAGACCACTGTCTATGCTGTTTTGTTTGTCTTTTTGTCAAGCGGCTATTTAAAAGAGAAGCATTGATCCTTGCTATTTTTTGTCGGTGATTTACAGCACTTGTATCACTAAATACAAATTGATGATAAGCCGGTGACACGTCGGCCTATTGTGGCTGACACGTGGCCGATCAGGAAAACATTGATATAAGATTGTGCACCAAGTTAAAATTGTCAAAATGTCGACGATTCCGCGTCATCTCCGTCGAAATATTTCAAATCAAACGGGTTGCCAATTACATGTAGTCACGTAAAGGTGAGGCCTTTACAAAGCGTAGGTTATTTCTTTCGATCGCGTGTAAGCAGGTGGTATGCATGCCGTCGACCTAAACCCAACACAATGCAGTATATCGAATCAGGCTCTGCGAGATGCCGACGACTTAATTTCTGACAGGGTAAATGAGTCAAGACACTTGGACGATATAAAAAAATCGACACGTTACCGACATCTTCAACGTGAGAAAGCCGCCGATTGATCGGTTGATTGTAACTGGAAAGGCTGACACCTCACGGATCATACAAAAATACTGCTTTCGTCGGCAAAGCCGCCAATCAATCATCACTGTCTGTCAAACTATTCGCCGAAAATTTCCCCGATGTGACCAAAACCTGTCAATCATACAAAAATCGCTTTTACGTCGGCCGATGCGTCGATATTTTGACGACACTACCAAAACCGGCCCGAACGGTACCGCCGATGCAATGGAGTGTGTATTGGACTCCATGCAGTTCACGTGCATTGTACCGCTATGCATGAGGTCTTTATTCGGTACAAGAATGAGATACGATATACGATAGGGGTAGATACGGGTTGAAAAGGGTCGATGCGTTATAAACCGGGTTGCGGCACACGGAATGGAAATGCGTGTCGAATTTTTGTACATAGTCAAAACATATTTGCTGCCGCATCGTTCTCACAAACCGCACACGGAATCTTAACGGGTGGCGATACGGGTCAATAAGAGTCGAAACGGGGCGACACGGGTCGACGCGGTTGTTATTCCGTGTGGACCCGTATCGTAAAATTGGCTGTGTTTGGCCATAGCTTAAAAATCACTTATAGGGAAAATTTGAACCAAGCATGGCAGGAATGTTCCTTGAGTGACTGTCTTCTATACATGGTCATGAATTTTTGGTATGTTGAAAAATGTGGGCGTGGCAGGTTGAGGCTTATCAGACATATGGAAATTGCATGTTAATTCTTCAAATTTAACAACTTGGCCAATTCATACCAAACTAGACAGGAATGTTCCTTGAGTGACTCATTTCAAAACTTGTTTGCGAATTTTTGATTTGTCAAAAATGTGGGAGTGCCAGGGCCGGGCTTATCAGACTTGGAGACATTGCGAGAAAATTCTTTAAATCAACTATTGGTCCAATTTGTACCAAACTTGGCTGGAATGTTCCTTAAGTGAATGTCTTTAATGCATTTTAATAGATTTTTGATTTGTAAAAATGTGGGCGTGGCAGAACGGGGTTAATCAGACTAAAATAATTCTTCAAAAATCTTCTCCTTAACCACTGGGTCAATTTTTACAAAACTTGACAGAAATGTTCCTTTGGGTGTCCCTTTTGATGTTTCAAAATTTAATCTTGATTATAAAAAACAAACTTGAACAACACATGGTATTCAATATTAAATATTTAGGCAAATGCTACTAAATGTAATATGAATGAATACTAATGTGACTTCATTACATTCATTGGAAATTATGAAACTCAATTTACAATAATTTAATGTGGCATATATATATTTTTACAAGAAAATTTATATTGTACAAAATCAAATACACGAAGAACTCAGTTGAGCGATATCAATGCCTTTCAGGCACTCTTGTTTTTACCGACACGACTTGGTTTAATGGTACAGCAATATTTCCAAATCAAAGGAAATTAATCCGCAATTATTGTTGAAATTTTCCAATATTTGTTTCCATTGATTTAATTAAAAAGCTACCTTACAAAGGAAATAATCAGAACTGTTGTTAAATAAACCCTAAACTAAGGTTAGAAATGATTATTTCATGAAAGTAAATTTACTATATTAGTAGGTTTGATGACAAACGTTCAATGGATCCATTAGTTCCGTATATTTAGCTTAGTCAGTATTTAACTTGGTAATATTGTAGTTCATTATCTACAGACTGAATTAACATAAAATGTTTACAAAAGCATTCTAGTGGCCGTAAACTGCTTTACCATGGAAACGTAATGTATATACGCCTAAGGGGGGGGGGTCGTCAAAAATGATACATGTTCGTTAGATAAACCGAACTTCAGATGGATTTTTTTGCGCAAATTATGATCATGCCAGAACGACGTGGTGACACCATGGTGACGCAAAGTTGTCTAAGATATTGTAAAGCGAAAAATTTATTGTTCTAAGACAAAACATTATTTCTACAATTTAGCGATATGTTGTCGGCACAAAATTCTGCGTCGATGTTTGTCTAATACAAAAACAGACATTTGAAATGATGAAAAAAGAACGAGATTAAAGTGATGTAGAGAAAGTTTGTGTAAGTTGCACACGAGATCCGGACTTCAAAAGTGGATAATGAATGCCAAGATAGTTCTGTAATTGACCACAACCTAACTGACGACGTCAGAACGATTGAGATTAACAGTGATAGCTAGCTTTGTTAGTAGGTCGATCGTTTAGATCTAACAACCACAAAGAGAAACATTTCGATTAAAAAAAGTATGTGTATGAATACACTTTCAGTGCATATATTCCTTTTGCAAAGAAGTGAATGGTAGTAACTATAGACTCTAAAGAGAAGGTTTCATACTCGCGCGAATTTGACGTTGCGTTTAACGTTCTTGCTCGCACAACCGTACATAGTCTATAATTTGTCACTGGGTAATAGTTGTCATATGTATAGCATTCCAACGATAATGTGCTATTTACAAACAAAGCTATAAATAGAATGAACTCGGCCTACAGGTAAGAAAGACTTGTTATATACAATTAAAATGTTATATTTTACGCTGAGAAATATACACATACTCGATAGCGCAGTGGAGAGAACACCGGCGCTTCGTCCATTTTCTTTTAGCAAACGTGGGTTCGAGCCTCATAGAGCGAATGGTAATTACATGTTTTGTTTTACAAATATATTTTGTTTTATCATTTTAGAAAAAAAGATGAGAAGAAAGCAGACTCTTTAAGATTTTTATATAGATATATAAGATAATTTCGGAAAATAGCCAATTTCAGTCTAGAAAACTTTGAAAATTGAGCAGTCTAAATGTTTGCCGCTTGGCGACAGTGAGAGTTCCACACCTTTATTACTTAATTTTTGTTTTGTAATGTATTGCATCTTTATATATTGTGAATAAAAAACATTTAATTCATTTCCACACAATGACGCTTTTAGACGGCACACAAAATTAAAGATCATGACATTTTTTCATTTATTTATTCGAAAAAATGAAACTGCTTGTCATAAGCATGTTTTCATTTCACAAACTGTTTTCTACATAGAAAAGCATAAAAAATGTGAAGCTCATCTAAGATCTACTTGCAATTGCAGCATTTTTTAATTTTATTCAGCCTATTTTTAGCCTACGTTTGACAATGGTTTACATTGAAAATAAAGAATATATATCTATTTACAAATTTGAAAGAAACAAAAACAAAAAAGGAAACCGCAAATAAGGGAAAGAAATAAAAAAAAAAAAAAAAAAAAAAAAAAAAAACACGGAAATGTGTGGAATCGAACCAACACAGTTATAAAAGAACTCCTTTCCTTTGGACAAGCGCCAACTGTTTAACCATTAGACCACAGACACAGGTATTTGGAGAGCGTCATACTTACAATATAATCATTGTTTTCATTGCGATAATTGCGATAATTGTGTTTTGATCTGTCTAACCGTTCATTATCAAATGGGTATGGTCTATATTTTTGGCGGGAACCTGATTATCGTTGGAGCACTATATACTATTTAATTTGTCCCTGTTTATTGCACAGATGTAGCATTTAATGACTGTAAAACATTAGTTTTGATAGTCAAAACTCCTGATGTTTTATATATTGTAAATGTATGAACTTGAGATCAACGTTATTTGATTTAAAACTTGATCTACACCTTTTATTAAAAAACAAAGTTTTGCTTTTTCATTTGCAGCGTTTGGCAGTTTTTACACAGACTTTGATACAGCAAAGATAATTGAAGAAGAAGAACTCGCAGCATGTATTGTTGAAGGTAAATGACTGGTCAGTTTGACTCTGAATACCCCCCCCCCCCCCAAAAAAAAAAAAAAAAAAAAAAAAAAAAAAAAAAAAAAAAAAAAAAAAAAAAAAACGATTCAATGGCGACCGAATCTAACTTGCATATAGAATGTAAGGGCGCAGCGGCCGCCTTCACATACAACGTGTCCCGACAAACGAATCATGTTAAAAAATATGACAATCTGGTGGTTCTGAACGGATGTGATAAAATTCTAGCTAAGCAAAGTTTTCAACGTGAATTTGCAATTTACTGCTGTTCAACGGACTACTTCCCTACAATTAACGGATTAAAATTTGGCTCAGAATGATTTTAAAACTCCAGTCTGTGATGCTAGGTTCGCACTGCCGATCAAATAAACTCGATCAAACGCGATCAAGTACCGATCTAGATCGCTCAATATTTGTAATCGGGGTTAGTAGAGATAATCTGGTTTGGTCTGCATCGATTGGTAATCTTGGTAATTTGTTTTGACACGTCAAAAAGATCGTGTAGCGATCGAGTAAAAACACATCGGGAAGTACTCGAGTATCAATCGTGTAGAAGACCCAGCTGATCGGGAATCAATCGTGTAGAGCTTGGGTGTGCTCGGGTAAGTATCTTTAACCGGAATTGGATTGGATGAACAGATTGAGCAGAAGTCGGGAATAACTTGTTCAAGTCGAGGTGATAGAGCGCTGCCAACTGCAGTGGGTCAATTCGATCTACTCGATCGCTTAAATACCCTCGAACAAACCCGACCAAATGACTTCTTCTCGACGTCTATTCGATCGAATCCGACCTCTATACCCGATTTGATCGTGTGCACAGATGAAAAAGAGGTCGAGTTGATAGGGGTTTCGTCGGAAATCACTCGAGTACAAGTATGTTTACGTCACATTAGAATTATCTATGTTTAAACTGTCAATATTATTAAGTTATTATGGATATGTGATAGTCACAGACAATGCAAACATATTTTCATTCAGTACACGATTTCCCGGTCATCTACGGCTAGAATAGAATCAGCTCGATCTGGTCATGTATAAATCGAGATGACACGATCGAGATGACCGGGTCTTGATTGTGTAGGGATCGAATACAGGTATGGGTGATCGGTTTGAAGTCGGAAAGATGGTCGGGCTGCAATCGGGAAAGAATCTGGAGTGCTCGAGTGGGTGTCTAGTGTGATCTACTCGTGTAGAAGTCGAGTACATGTACATGCATTCGGTCGGGCTAGATCGGGGAAATTAGGTGGTCGTATTGATCCAGTTGATAAGATCGGCAGTGGGAACATAACACGAGGAGTAAAAAAGTGTTAGTGATAAACAGTAGCAAATTTGACTAGATGCTTGTCCAGGGATAAAATGTCTACTTTGTAGAAAATTCATGGTTGATCATGACCTAGACACACGTAATAATAATGATTTTTGAAGAGGCAAGTGGACAATTTCCTTCACAATCGATACGACAAATAAAAAAAAAGTATTTAGCTTCAAATTAGAAATCTAATTCTCATGTCAATTTACCCCCACACACTTTGTCAGCCAGTATCTAAAAAATAATAGACCTTGAGCCACCAATAACCCCTGCTCCCCCCCCCCCCCCAGGGGGAATTTTGAAGGGTATGATTTTCTGAAAGCTTGTAACAAATGCTACAAGATGAGCGTTGTTTGCACTCTGGCCGTTGGGGCTTTTGGCTGTAACCCTTATCTAAAACCCTTAACCCTTTTAATTTTTTTTATTCAAATATACAAACATTTATTTGGTCATATCTTCATTGTATTTTGGCCTACATATGTCAATATGGTATCAAATGAAAGCTTATGACTTGCTCTTTCATTTGTAGTTATTTTATGCAAATTAGGTCATTTGCATATTCATGAATATTAATGATTTTCCTTAAAATTGTCAATTTTTGATTAAAATTTGGTTAATAATTTCCAAAACAAGGCGTTTCTGTCCTGGGGGAATTTTGTAAACATGGTTTATCAGTAAGAACATTTTATTAGAAACATTTTGAGCCTTGTTTGCACTCTGGCGGTTGGGGCTTTTTGGCGTGACCCTTATCTAAACCCTTAACCCTACCAAATGGTTCATTCAAATTTTGAAAATGAATTTGGTCATATCTTGCTTGAATATTTACACACAAATGTCAGAATGGTATCAAATGAAAGCTTATGACTTGCTCTTTCATTTTAAGATATGTTATGCAAATTAGCTCATTTGCATATTCATGAATATTAATTATTTTTCCTAAAATTGCGAATTTCGACCAATATCTGGTAAATACTTTCCAAAATAAGACACTTTTGTGCAGGGGAATTGTGTAAACATAATAAATCTTAAAGTTAATCATATATGAAACATTTTGAGCGATGTTTGCACTTCGGCTGTTGGGTCATTTGGCCAAAACCCTTACCTAAACCCTTAACCCTATAAAATTGTTCAGTCATTTCAAAACGTTTTTTATCATATCTTGGTTGAATATTGACCTACAGATGTAAGAATGGTATCAAATGAAAGCTTATGACTGTCGCAATAATTTGCCATAAATTTTATGCAAATTATCTCATTTGCATATTCATGAATATTAATGACATTACTTAAAACTGTGGCCTTTTTAGGGGGTATTTGGAAAATACTTTCAAAAACATCTTGTTTCTACTCAAGGGGAATCATGTAAACATAGTTTATCTTAAAGAACATTTCATTAGAAAAATTTTGAGCAATGTTTGCAATCTGGCGGTTGGGGCTTTTGGTCGTGACCCTTATCTAAACCCTTAACCCCATCAAATTTTTATTTGAATTTTCAAAACGTTTTTGGTCATATCCTGATTGAACAGTTACTAACAGATGTCACTACGGTATCAAATGAAAGCTTATGGATGACTCTTTCATGTGCTATTATTTTTTATGCAAATTAGTTCATTTGCATATTCATAAGAATTAATGATTTTCCTTAAAATTGTGATTGTTCAACGAAAACGTGTTAAATACTTTCAGAAACAAGGCGTTTCTGTTCAGGGGGAATTATGCAAACTTGATTTATCTTAAAGAACATTATAAAAATAACATTATAAGCGATGTTTGCACTGTGGTAGTAGGAGCTTTTGGCAAAACCCCTTAGCTAAACCCTTAACCCTATCAAATTGTCCATTAAAATTTTCAATGTGTTTTGGTCATATCTTGATCAAAAATTGACATACAAACGTCATAATGGTATCAAATGAAATCTAGTGAATTGCTTGTATATTGGCAATTTGCTCATTTGCTTATTAATGAATATTATTGATTCTTTAAATGTTTGGGATAAAACCACATTCATTGTGGAAAATCCATAAAATGTATTCCATTTGATAGTGCTAACATACATGTATATGTTATATAGTAACCCTGTAATGTTAAGTACATAGTAGCCCTGTTATGTTTAGTACAATAAGTGTTGATGATTCTTTGCATTAAATAGACATTCTAGTGTTGATCTATGCCGGTTTCCATTATGATAACCTAGCCAAACTCCCAGAGTGTAAGTAATTCCAAGATTGACACCAAGTGTGATGTTAATCATTTTTGGTCAAATTGTTCTAGAACAGTGCAAACAGTAAGTGTCTTAATATGGGATTTCATATGCTGATCTAAACCAGGTTTTAGTTGTAGCATTTGAATATCAGGTAAGTATTGAACTGAAGATATCTATGGCTATCAAATGCCATCCTTGAAAACAGATGCCATATTGAAAGATATTGTATATGTATCGCAAGGGAACTATTTTCAATCCATTGTGAGGTTATATACTATGCTGAAAGCACATATAAGACATATTTATAAGGTCGGAAGAATTTTAATGTACATTCAGCATGGGCTGTCGGTAGTATGGATCAGTTCACAGTTCACATCTGTTCTGATCTGATACAGACAAATAAATGCATCGTAAATGACTGCAATAATCTTTTGATTGCAATCGTTTATTGTCTGTACTCTAGCAACATACATACAGCGAGTACATTTCTTGATTTATGTATCTGATACTTGGCTTTACATATGGCACCCCAAGCTTAAATTATCTGAAGTTAAAATACCTCAATAGAGCATAAAGGAATGGTAACACCAGTGTCCCTGATCTGTCAGCCACATATCAAATACACTTAAGGCCAACAAATTGACTTGGCTATGAGGAATACACAAGGAAGGGCTCTCCAGATGGAACAAAATCATGCTGTTTTCTCAATGCGAATGGCAAAAAATGGAGCTTGACAATTGCTTAACAATGTTATTCTGCTATATGTATGCAATTTGTATACATTCCAGGATCTCTATTCAGCCATAAAAATTACAAAAATAATTGAAATGGTTAATTTTATATGTGTATTAGAATAAAGTCCCGCAGGTTAGAAACCTTTTGTATCATCATAATGGTATTTAATAAAATGTTAATGTTCAAAGTCCTATTTTGCGGCAATTTTGGATTCATCAAAGGATAACATTTTGTCAACTTAACTAGATATAAGCAAGAACACCAGTACAATACATGGAATCAATTTAACTTATTTGCACTTAAACAATAAAGATTTAAAAAAAATCAAATGGAAACTAAACACATACATTGATAATAAGATGTATAGGAACAAAATATGATGGGTTGCACACTTTAAAATCGCAGTTACTTCCAAACAAAACATCAAATAGATCTCAAACAAGGCTTAGATGTTGTTAAAAGAGTGAACATGGATATCAGATGGTTAAAAACTCAGGAGAAAGATAAAAATCCCACCTTTTGGTAGGTATTTAACTTGAAAACAATCACAAATTGTAGACAAATCATTAAAATACATGCATATGCAAATGAGCCAATTTGCATAAAATAACTGCAAATTAAAGAAAAAGTCATTAGCTTTCATTTGATACCATTCTTACATCTGTAGGTCAATATTCAATCAAGCTATGACCAAACATGTTTTGAAAATTCAAATGAAAAATTTGATGGGGTTAAGGGTTTAGATAAGGGTCAGGGCCAAAAGACCCAACCGCCAGATTGCAAACATAGCTCAAAATTTTTCTAATAAAATGTTCTTTAAGATAAACTATATTTACATGATTCCCCTTGAGCAGAAACACAATGTTTTTGAAAGTATTTTCCAAATACCCGCTAAAAAGGCCACAGTTTTAAGTAACGTCATTAACATTCATGAATATGCAAATGAGATGATTTGCATAAAATTTATGGCAAATTATCGGGACAGTCATAAGCTTTCATTTGATACCATTCTTACATCTGTAAGTCAATATTCAACCAAGATATGATAAAAAACGTTTTGAAATGACTGGACAATTTTATAGGGTTAAGGGTTTAGGTAAGGGTTTTGGCCAAATGCCCCAACAGCCAAAGTGCAAACATCTCTCAAAATGTTTCATGTATGATTTTCTTTAAGATTAATTATGTTTACACAATTCCCCTGCACAAAAATGTCTTGTTTTGGAAAGTATTTACCAGATATTGGTAGAAAATCGCAATTTTAGGAAAAATAATTAATATTCATGAATATGCAAATGAGCTAATTTGCATAACATATCTTAAAATGAAAGAGCAAGTCATAAGCTTTCATTTGATACCATTCTTACATCTGTAAGTCAATATTCAACCAAGATATGATAAAAAAACGTTTTGAAATGACTGGACAATTTTATAGGGTTAAGGGTTTAGGTAAGGGTTTTGGCCAAATGCCCCAACAGCCAAAGTGCAAACATCTCTCAAAATGTTTCATGTATGATTTTCTTTAAGATTAATTATGTTTACACAATTCCCCTGCACAAATATGTCTTGTTTTGGAAAGTATTTACCAGATATTGGTAGAAAATCGCAATTTTAGGAAAAATAATTAATATTCATGAATATTCAAATGAGCTAATTTGCATAACATATCTTAAAATGAAAGAGCAAGTCATAAGCTTTCATTTGATACCATTCTGACATCTGTGTGTAAATATTCAATCAAGATATGACCAAATTCATTTTCAAAATCTGAATGAACAATTTGGTAGGGTTAAGGGTTTAGATAAGGGTCACGCCGAAAAGCCCCAACAGCCAGAGTGCAAACGAGGCTCAAAATGTTTCTAATAAAATATTCTTACTGATAAACCATGTTTACAAAATTCCCCCTGGACAGAAACGCCTTTTTTAAGAAAGTATTTATCAAATTTTCGCCAAAAAATAGAAATTTTAAGGGAAATCATTAATATTCATGAATATGCAAATGAGCTAATTTGCATAAAATATTTACAAATGAAAGAGCAAGTCATAAGCTTTCATTTGATACCATTTAGACATCTGTAGGGCAATATTCAATGAAAATATGACCAAATAAGTATTGTAAATTTGAATGAAAAAAATGATAGGGTTAAGGGTTTTAGATAAGGGTTACAGCCAAAAGCCCCAACGGCCAGAGTGCAAACAATGCTCAAAATGTTTCTAAGATATTGTACTTTATGAAAAACTATGTCTACAAAATTCCCCCTGGGGGGGGGGGGGAGCAAACATGTTTCTGGCCCAGGGACTATAAGACCATATCATATTTTTTCCCCATACAAATTAAACATATTATAATAAAACTATCAATCCACAAAAGTTAAAGAAAATCTATTTTTGACCCCTTTTTGAAACCCATTCTTTGGCAAAAGCGGTCATGACGGCAGAATTTCTTTAATCACAGATTTTGTGGCAATATCACAAGAAAACAATCCGCGACAAGGCCATTTGTTTGCGTTGTTACTAAAATCCTTTCGATCAAAGAACAATGGTAGGATATTTATTGATTTTTCCTGGAATGTCGTGAACGTTAATAAGTCTGTCGGAATCCGTCATATATGCAGCAGTATCTAAGCCGATCGCTGTCAAATGATTCCTTCAACAAACACCAACGTCTGTGTTCTTCTGAGCGGTGAAAATAAACTGGAACCGGCGACAAGTTGGCGCGGCCATGTCTTATGCGACTTGAGTATTAGTTTTAATAAATCATGGCTGTCTATGCATTATGCAGACCTATTATGCATTGTTTTACCCATAATTTTCTGTGTTGAAAATTCAACACTTTACCATGTTTATCTGGTAATAATCTAATCGGATCTATCCCAATATCCAACCCAAGCCTCTGGTAACTCTCCCCCTGTATAGTCCAGCAGACCCTGATTAAATCAAGATTACGGGAATTTCAAAGTACGCATTCGGCTAGTTTAGGAAGCATTGTAGTGCCTCCCGACTTAAATTGGCATTGATGTTTGTTAATTAGCGACCCATTCATCCAGAGCATTGGTAGCGGATTTGAAAGGGAGTGGAATAGGCCTATTGCTAACCTGTCAATTCAATTCAATTCAAAATCCTTTATTGGCTGAAACCCCTACTTGGGGTATATCAGCAAAAAACATTACACAATAACATTCATATGTCGGTTGATAAAAAATTGGTTGTTTACAAAGGCTGCTTCACAAAAACAGAAGACTAGTTGGATAGAGCGAGGAAATGTTAAGAGAAAAGAAGACATTTGTTTTTAGCTTACCTGAGCAACATGCCCAAGGTGAGCTTTCGTGATCACCCCGTGTCAGGCGTGCGTCGTGCGTCGGAAGTCTTCAACAATTGCTTTAAACATCTTCTTCTCCTTAACCACTGGGCCAATCCTGACCAAACCTGGCAGGCATGTTCCTTGGGTGGCCCCTTTCAAAACTTGTTCGTGAATGATTTATTCGTTAAAAAATGTGGGCGTGGCAGGGCGGGGCTTGTCAGACTTAAAGAAATCATTAAGTAATTCTTCAAAAATCTTCTCTTCCTCAACCACTGGGCCAATTCTTTCCAAACATGACAGAGATGTTTCATGGGTGACCATCTTCAAAATTTGTTCGTGAATGTTTGATTCGTCAAAAATTGTGGGCGTGGCAGGGCGGGGCATATCAGACTTAAAGAAATCATTAGGTAATTCTTCAAAAATCTTCTCCTAAACCACTGGGTCAATTCTTTCCAAACCTGGCAGAATTGTCCTTGGTTGTCCCCTTTCAAAACTTGTTCGTGAATTTCTGATTCGTCAAAAATTGTGGGCGTGGATTATCAGATTTAAAGAAATCATTAGGTAATTCTTCAAAAATCTTCTCCTCCTCAACCACTGGGCCAATTCTTTCCAAACATGACAGAGATGTTTCATGGGTGACCATCTTCAAAACTTGTTCGTGAATGTTTGATTCGTCACAAATTGTGGGCGTGGCAGGGCGGGGCATATCAGACTTAAAGAAATCATTAGGTAATTCTTCAAAAATCTTCTCCTAAACAACTGGGTCAATTCTTTCCAAACCTGGCAGAATTGTCCTTGGTTGTCCCCTTTCAAAACTTGTTCGTGAATTTCTGATTCGTCAAAAATTGTAGGCGTGGATTATCAGATTTAAAGAAATCATTAGGCAATTCTTCAAAAGTCTTCTCCTCCGCAACCACTGGGTCAATTCTTTCCAAACATGGCAGAAATGTTCCTTGGGTGACCATCTTCAAAACTTGTTCGTGAATGTTTGATTCGTCACAAATTGTGGGCGTGGCAGTGTGGGGCTTATCAGACTTTAAGAAATCATTAGGTAATTCTTCAAAAATCTTCTCCTTCTAAACCACTTGACCAATCCTTTCCAAACTTGGCAGACATGTTCCTTGGGTGACCCTTTTTCATAATTTGTTTATGAATTTTGGATTCGCCAAAAATTGTAGGTGTGGCAGGGCGGGGCTTTTCAGACTTAAAGAGATCATTAGGTTATTCTTCATAAATCTTCTCCTCAACCACTGGGCCATTTCTTTCCAAACTGGGCAGAAATGTTTCTTGGGTGATTTCAAAACTTGTTCATGAATTTATGATTCGTCAAAAATGTGGGCGTGGCAGGGCGGGGCTTAGCGGACTTAGAGAAATCATGTGAAAAATCTTTAAAAATCAATTATCAAGCTTGGCAGAAATGTCGCTTGAGTGACTGTTTTCAACACATGCTCATGAATTTTTGATGAAAATTGGTGAAAATTTTGGGCGTGGCAGGGAGATCTTATCAGACTTCGGGAAATCGTTAGATAATTATTCAAAAATCTTCTCCCTCTTAATCACTGGGCTAATTCTTACCAAACTTGACAGGAATGTTCCTTGGGTGACCCTTTTCTAAACTTGTTCGTGAATTTTTGATTCGTCAAAAACTGTTGGTGTGTCAGAGCGGGGCTTATCGGACTAGGGGAAATCATGTGAACAATCTTAAACAATCAATTATTCGGCCAATTTGAACCAAATGTAACCTGAATATACCTTACATAGAGATTGTATTCAACACATGTTCATGAATTTTTTATTTGGTGAAAAACATGGGCTTGGCAGGGCGGGACTTATCAGACTTCAAGAAATCGTTAGATACTTTTTCAAAAATCTTCTCCTTAACCATCAGTCGATTTGTTGCCAAACTTGGCAGGAAATATCATTTGGTGGCTCAATACAATATTTAATTGAGAATTTTTTATTTGTCAAAAATGTGGTCTTGGCAGGGAAGGGCTTATCAGACTTAACGAAATCATGAGAAAATCCTTTAAAAAAGCAATTATATGGCAACGTGGAACCAGACCGTAAAAGAATGTACCTTGAGGACTTTCTTCAAAACATGGTTGTGAATTTTTGATTTATTGAAAAAAATGGGCATGGCAGGATGGGGCATGTTATTTTTTAAATGAGCTAGGTCCTTTTGTTGAAAATTGACATTTTTGTAACATTAGCATGTGCTGTTTGGTATGTTGATTTTTTTGTTTGCTCTCTTTTCCAATTAATCAGCTCACAGTTCAAATGAAATGTACTTCTCATAATACACAAAAAAAAAAAACAGTGCTGTTTGGGGGTATGATCACTTTCAGTGATATTCTAGTTTACAATAATTTAATGTGACATATATTTTTGTTAACAACAAAATTTATATTGTACACAATCAAGTACACGAAGAAATCAGGTGAGCGATATCAGTGCCTTTCAGGCATTCTTGTTATATTTTATTGAAAGACATTGGTCCATAGTAATTTATCATTTCAATAAACAAAAAGAATTATAAATTTTATAAAATAATACTTCATTATTTACTCTTTATTCTAAATTATGATTTGTAGGAACAAATAGCAGAGGAAATATTTAGGGAAACGAAGAAATAATAGTTTTCATCAGTTTTTCTATTTTCCATTCTATTTTTAAAAGAATTGCTTTGGCACAGATGACGTTAAGATCAATTATTGATTGGGAAAATAGGTGTCATTCACACCAATATACACTGACCACATAAAGAAACGCAATAACCATTAAGTATCAAATATCTTAAAACGTGTTAATACATTTAATATTTTTTTTTGGACATCATATGAAATATTTCATCAAACAGTGAACGAAACATTATAAAAGTGCTGAGTCATTTACAGACAAAAAACCTGGTGTAAATTCAAGAGTCACTAACAAATTTATGTTTATTATCACATTATCACCCCTTGTATTTTTCAACATATTTGTCACATTCACACCATTTTTTAATTGATGTGAAAGAAATTTATTTCACTGATCCTAAAAGGTTGTTCGTTCGCAAAACAGGGTTTTGAAGATTAGGACTACCACGAACGCTCCATTGCAGACAATATCAAAGGTGTTCGATAGCAGACATGTCCTAGAATAAGGGCAGTTACCTTGTTGTGCAACACAACCGTCGTGTAAAAGCGGCAGTGTATACAGGAGCGCAACCCTGTTGCAACATGTCATTGACTCTTCCTACATTATGTCAGTGACAAAAAAGCGCAACACATGTACATACGAGTATCGACTTTGACATTTCAAATGTTTGTCCCAGCCCACCTGCCTGGGCATTAGTGTTCAGTGACTTTGTGTAGACATCCGAAGCACAGACTTGCAGCTCTCAAACTAGTTCAGACCGTCTCCGGATGGAAAGAATATATTATTTAATAGCGATAGTTATCGCAAAATAGGCAATAACAGATATAAAGCATTTTGCTTCTGGTTAAGTCACCCATTTACGATGGCGTATCCGTGTCTGTCACTGTTATTTTATGTGGAATATGATGCTTTTTGGAATCTGTTCCGAATGTTGAGGGCCCTTTGGCTAATACCCTACCGACTGGTTGTAATTAGTCCAGCCGATGAATTGGGTTCATCCTACTCACTGGCGTTTGCTATAAATGGTAAAAAATAAATTTGGAAGTCAAGCTCTTTGGTCCCTATCAATTGAATATTCCAGAACGCAAATTCAAGTGATATGTTGAGTGAGGGCTATTTTCCGGAAGCAATTACATGGCGCTTAGTGCGCACCGTGACAAATTGTCGTGTTTTACTTTGTATCTGACGACACAATATCAGCAAGACTATCTTTAAGGATTATTTTTTAACTTGCAAGACGTTACAAAGGACGTGTATAACGAGAAATAGTAAAAGGACGCAAATCTTACAAGTTCGTTTGAAATCTAAATATTTTACTAAAAATAATTGTAATACACATTCCTTGCGAACAATAGAAAGTACCATTCTAGATCTTGGTTTGTTTAAAACAGGAATAATGAAATTTGAAAATGTTGCGTTTCTTTATGTGGTAAGTGTTTTATCATTATGATAAACAATTTATTGTAATATACGAAAATGAAAAGGATTCATACTTCACAACATACTCTACGTTCAAAATTTAGACTTTACATGACATTATGACACAGAAGACATAGATAGAAAATGGAAAAATGTCTGTTTCATCATTTTCCCTGTCTATTTTGAGAAGATTCTCTCTAAAAACTTAGTTATTGTTCGGAAAAATGTATATGTAGTGCTTATTCTAGTAAGTTTTTTTGCCTCATTTCAAAACTTGGCATGCCTTATTTTAAGACTGGGCACGGAACCTTGTCAAATTTCCTATCTTGGCGTCCGTTTTCGAAGTTACGATCCAATTTGTTCTGTGTGTCATGCATAACTATTTCTGTCGATTTTTTTCTCGTCGATTTATTGATAATTGATGAAAGAACGCCCGAAATTATATTTAAAAATAGTACTATACATGGCCACCTTGCAGAGTAATACAGTCTGCGCATCGTAAGTGCATAGAACTAATCACATTTTGGATTCTGGTATATGTTGTGGCTATCCGTTCTTCTAGCGAAGCTCTTTCTAGCTAGGCAATGTCTTGAGCTTACATGTCTTGAGCAGCAGTTATGACCATTGTTGAACCCCTTCCAGGACGGCCTAGAACTATCCAAATTTGTTCGAAACGCCCCCCAAGCCGGCCAATAGTAGTGTGATGACATCCTATCACATGTTTTATAGCTTGTGGCATCATTCCTGCCTGCAGCATCCCAATCGCATGATAAGGTTCTTCAGTGGAAGTTTTTTCGCATCTTAAAAGATTTAAAAATCATTGATAACTTCCAACCGATGATTTTTTGAAAACATGTTTACCCACTTTGGACGCCTATACTAATCATATAGGAGCGCAAGCTTGTAGGTCTTAATGTTCAGGTGCTCTGGAAAAAATAATCTCGAGGCATGCAAAATAGGTTCACACGAATAAAAATGAATTCGGAGATTGCGAAAATTAAGAATTTCGCCACGGACACAAAAGGTTAATTTTTCTTCGCAGAAACCACTTGAAATTTCCTAGTGTCAATTCCCTTACCCCTTAAAATGCCATTGAAACCTTCATCTGCGTTTTCTGGTTTTTGAAATACAGATTCCGGAATATCATTCACCATAATTAATGTCCTAAATCTGCAAAGATAATCTTTTATTGGTACAAAATTATTGAAATATATATTAATGGATCATTTAAAGCAGTCATTTACTGAAGTAAAATTTGAGGTATTGTCACATGAATGACGTTTATGACGTACAAATAACATGCAAATAAGCCTGTCTGTTGATATAAAGCGATCGAGTCACTTAAAATTCTTGCTTAACGACTTCTTCAGTATCTAAGTTCCCATTTTAGATGCCGGCCATCAACTGAAGTTAGTTAATTAAGAGCGTGTAGGTACCCTTTCTCTATAGTCATTATTGACTAAACACTCAAAGATACTTAAAATATATATCTGCTACGACTTTTCTTAGCAAATTCAATGCATGCGTCGTTTTAAAAGGGCTGTATATCTGTATGTTTTTTCAGTGCTAGTTAGTGATCACAAGCTGAGATCAGATTTGCTGACTTTGTTCAGTTCAACAACATGGTCCTTCATTTGATACTGTTAAATATCAATGGGCAAATGAAAGGTTCACGTTAATTCCGTATATTTTCAATTACATTTAACATAAAACATTACTGTCGGCAGAAGTTACGATGATAATTATGAATTTGAAACAGGCAATGCCTGGGCTTATCACCAGTTTTAAGATATAAATCCACCAGTAAACCATCGTTTAAAATTCACAAGAGTCATCAAAAATGGACCAATAGTCATAATTTAGGCCCAGTATAAAGCATTTAGTTTGTTTGTTTATTGGTGCTATACGCCTTTTTCAACTACTATAGTCATATAAACACGGATTACTGATGGTTCTCATACCAGTACTACCACACATCCTTACCGAGCCGCCAGCTGCTCGCCCATATGGGTTCACGATATCAAACCATTGGTAGGTTACATTTTTGTTAGAGAGTGTATTTGCCGCGAACGGGTATCGAATCCGGGACCTCTCGAATGAGAAGCAGATGTGCTAACAATTGAACTCAGGCCGCGGCCTACCAGCATAAAGTAACATGAAACGATTATCAGCTTTAAGACATGATAATAAATGCAATGTTCCCTTTGTCGACAGGAGCAGCTTGAAACTGTTAAAAATATTGAAGAATGCCTGCAAATGTCGAAGAAGCACAAAAAATGAACAAAATAATTGTATGGAATTTTTTTACATAATTCGTCGGTGCTATGAAAAATTGCGTAACTGAAATTTTGCTCGAAAATCATTTTTTTCAGGAGATCCAAAAACGTTTTTACCGCTTTAAAAATTGTGCTGACAAAATTGCGTAACTCAATAACTGCATGAGCAATTCAGCTTCTTTAAGGTTATATAAGGTAATTGAACATAACTTACGGTTCATTTATTGGTCAAAGTAGAAGAAATACAAAGGAGAATGCCATTTCTCAGCCTTTTATTACTCTCGTGTAAATAATTTGTCTATGTACTATGCATTTTTGTCAGCTAAATCCAGTTACACAATTTTGTCACATAATTATTGAAATGGTTCTGAGAGGCGTAGAGTAACGCCGTTTTGACAGAATACGCGCTCCTACATACTCAGAAGAAACTAATTTGTTACGCAATTTTGTCAAAAACACCGACGATATTTAAGAAAATCTTCAATTTTGGGGTCACCCTTTTCTCTGCAACGTTGCTATCGATATGAAATCAAAACAGAGAAATCATCCTTTGATTTTACATAGAAATCCTGATTTTTACACTTCATTCGTTTGTAATCAACTCATCAATGTAGAAAAAAAAGTATCCTAAGCAAATTCTGAGTAGAATGTATTTGTGGAGAAACTGAGTCTTTATCAGACTGTATTCATAACTCTGAATTGCAAAAAGATTAACTTTTCTAGATTCCATCTGATGATATTTTGTTTCAGTTTCTACTGGTGTGACGATATTCCTGGCAAGCGTGTGGTTTATTCACGGTTTTTATCGCCTCTTGCCGTTCTGTTTATTCTGTTGTTATGAGGAATCAAACAAAAAAGCTACCAACAAAACAGTATTGTGCATCGTCATTTGTCTTATTTATGGTAAGCATCTTAAATATTTATAACTCTTTATTCTACAGAGCACATGATTTGACTGACGTTAACCTTATCACTTATAGATAGTGGATATTTTCTTTGGAGTTTACAGCATTTTTACAAAGTTATAAAAGCTATGCTGTTTATTGCATCTCATTCTCGTTTTGATCTGAAGCTCGTGTAATTGCTTTGTTTTAATACCAATACATGTTTTGAGTTTTGATTTAACGACTCTGATACAAACTAGACTGACACATCACGTTAATGAAAAGTGGCTGACTGGTGACACTGTGCTACTCAAAGTTATGATTTAAACAAATGTTTCCCTAAAAATTATTTATATGTTATGCTACAGTTACATTATGATAATGGCATGCTATAAGTATCGGTTTGACAGACAAAGTAAACCAGGGTAGCAAATTCCACTAGAAAGTCGACAATTTGAGGTTTTCCAAAAAACTTGCAATTTTCCCCACAATACGTTTTCTCCATTGCGAAATATCAATATAAAGTTCATATTCTTATCAAGGTCTAACTACAATAGAACATCGAATTATAAAAGCGGTAAGGAGCATGCTCTTCACAAAACACACTACTTGTCATGTCTTCTTGGGTAACCAATTTCACGGTGTATAATCACGTGACTCAGAATTTCCGATAATCTTCAATATCTTTCTTAATACTTGACCAATGTATATTCGGTTTGAAGTAGAGGAGGTGGACAAATGCCAGAAATAAGCTGGACGTGTTGAATTTGTGATAAATCAACTGATAAAAAAAGTTATTGAAGATAAACCAAAATTTTGGTTTATCTTCAATAACTTTTTTATCAGTTGATTTTTAAAAAAATCAACCAGGCCCACCTAATGCGTGACGTCTGTCCACATTCTCTGCTTCAAACCGTATTCAAATCGGTCCAGTATTTACAAAATTATTGAAGATTTTCTTGAAATATTGTATCACGTGATTATCCAACGTGAATTTGCAAAAATTATTGTCATAATTTATACGTTGTATAAATGGCAAGTACTCAATAGGTACTCAATAAGACGCGCTAAAGTTAGAAATAAGTCTGCACGATTAAACAACGTCTCAGCTGATTTTGGCCATGTATCGAAAGTCTTTAATACATCCATTTTTTATTTGCAATCGTATGTAAAACAAAGCGAACGCCTATTACATCTTCTCCAGCTCAAGAGATGATCTAAAACATACATACAAACGTTTAAAATGCTATTAAAAGACATCCACCTGCATTCATTTGAAAAGGACGTTATAATCAGTGACACATCATCACTTGTAAAGATGACACGTGGTTTTTCTAATAAGGTGTTCTTTGGTCAGAAAAAGATTCAGGATCAGAACGAGAATTTCATAGTAAGGTACAGTTGTCAAATGGCCTGGCAGCAGGGTCAGGTCATCATGTATGTGATATTATAAAAGTTTTAAAAGACAATGGTTGAGTCAATGTGTTCAAAACATAAATTGAACTTCTATAGAACAGAGAATTTTCCACTGGATGACGCGTCATTTGAGTAATTTAATGACGTTATTCGATAGTGTTTGTACCAATCATTGAAAAGTAAGTAATTCAATTCTAATATGCCTTATCTCAAAGTTTGAAGTATTGGAAGGGTAAAGACACAGTAGGGTGAATTGCTGCAATCAACATTATTTTCCTTTAATAGTAATGTTAATTGCCATGTAAGTCTGCATAAGAAAATATACTATTATAATATAATTTTACTGAGTTTTTGCATGAAAATGAAATAGTCAGGCTTGGGATGGGGTTTCGCTCGAATCCCTCGAAACACTACTGGATTCGTCACTGGAGATAATGAAAGTTAGTTGTACGTCCCACAGAGAAGTTGTTAGCTCCGTTCCATGTCTGTTTTGCTCAGTTTCCCATCTTTGTCATTACTTATTTCTTTTCCAAATATACCCAGATGAATATTGCGATGCGGTTAACGCCAAATTTAAATTCTGCGAAACAGATGCTATTCATCAGGGATTGCAAAGTCGCATAAATATTGACTAAAATAAGATTTTCATAGATTTTATGAAATCTCTCCCATCCAGATTACAGGAATTTCACTGAATTCCAGTCAGGCTGTTCGAATAAACTCTCATTTCTTAGCAGTTTGGGTTAAAACCTTATTCACAATTGTTCGAGTTTTTATAAGGACGCCTATCGTCCACGTTTTGTTACGACACGATAAATATCAGAAATGTTATTATCAAATGTCTAATCTAAAGCGAACACTTTTTACCCATTTACCCACCAATCCTGACCGATTCGTGACGTCACAAGTTACTTGGCTTGAACACCGTGGTATAGGAAGCTGCACATACGCCAAATATTACTAGAGTGGCGACACCTAAAGGATGTCACATGAAAGAATGAGTGAAATGAACAGAACGTGCTCTGCGCTTTGCAACATAAATAACCCGATAAATTGAGAGAAGAGTAGCTGGTAATTTCATGGTAGCTTACCCACGTTATATTTTTGAAAATACACACCTATAAATTGCCAGCTTTAAGTTTGTTTTTATCTCATTCCTCGGCTTATACTTAAACGAGATGAACTGCATGAGAGGGTCCTGTACGAAAAAAAGAGACGGATTCTGCTTGGAAAACAGGCGGAAATGGCAATATGCTTGTAACAGTGGCGGAATTATACTCTACGCATTAGTCACTGTGGAAATTAGAGGCGTAAAATGAATTGGAGGCGGAATTTTATCATAACAGGCGTAATTTAAAACTTAAACTTTTCGAAAATGCGTAATTTTTGGACTTAGCGGAATTCTTGTACTTAGCAATTTTATAATGACGCGATTTCAATATACTAGCCATTTTACATTTTGCACTGCATTAGGTATAGGCAAAGAAAATGTTTTTGTTAAGAAGGTAAAACTCCAAATTCAAGGTCACAAGGTTAAGTTCCAAGATTAATGGTCTTGGTAGGAGGTATGCAAGAGTGAAATATCAAGACTCCATCTGTAATAGTTATTGAGCTATAGGCAAGGTTAAAGTTCTTGTAAAGTATATATCTTAAAGTCAAGCTAAGCCAAGGGTAATGATTCCAAATGAAGTCTTGACAAGTTATATCTTTATGTGAAATATCAAAGTTCTATATCTTATTAGTCCCTGAGCCAGAAACATGTTTGCTCCCCCCCCCCCCCCCTCCCCAAGGGGGAATTTTGTAGACATAGTTTTTCATAAAGTACATTATCTTAGAAACATTTTGAGCATTGTTTGCACTCTGGCCGTTGGGGCTTTTGGTTGTAACCCTTATCTAAAACCCTTAACCCTATCATTTTTTTCTTTCAAATTTACAATCAATATTTGGTCATATTTCATTGAATATTGTTCTACAGATGTCAAAATGGTATCAAATGAAAGCTTATGACTTGCTCTTTCATTTGTTGTTATTTTATGCAAATTAGCTCATTTGCATATTCATGAATATTATTGATTTCTCTTAAAATTTCTATTTTTTGGCGAAAATTTGAAAAATACTTTCCAAAAAAGGCGTTTCTGTCCAGGGGGAATTTTGTAAACATGGTTTATCAGTAAGAACATTTTATAAGAAACATTTTGAGCCTTGTTTGCACTCTGGCGGTTGGGGCTTTTCGTCCTGACCCTTATCTAAACGCTTAACACTACAAAATTGTTCATTCAAATTTTGAAAATTTATTTGGTCATATCTTGATTGAATATTTATACACAGATGTCAGAATGGTATCAAATGAAAGCTTATGACTTGCACTTTTATTTTCAGATATGTTATGCAAATTAGCTCATTTGCATATTCATGAATATTAATGATTTTTCACAAAATTGCGATTTTCGAGCAAAATTTGGTAAATACTTTCCAAAACAAGACATTTTTTTGTGCTGAGAAATTGTGTAAACATAATTAATCTTATAGAAAATTAAATTAAAGAAACATTTTGAGCGATGTTTGCACTTTGGCCGTTTGGGGGAATTTGACCAAAACCCTTATCTAAACCCTTAAACCTATATACTAGTAATTGTTAAGTCATTCCAAATCGTTTTTGATCATATCTTGGTTGAATATTGACCTACAGATGTTAAAATGGAATCAAATGAAAGTTTATGACTTTTCCAATAATTTGCAATAAATTTTATGCAAATTATGTCATTTGCATATTCATGAATATTAATGACATAAATCAAAGCTGTGACCTTTTTAGCGAGTTATGGTAAATACGTCAAAAATATTGTGTTTCTGCTCAGTGGGAAATCATGTAAACATGGTTTATCTTTAAGAACATTTTATTAGAAACATTTTGAGCGATGTTTGCACTCTGTTGGTTGGGGCCTTTGGTTAAAATCCTTATCTAAACCCTTAACCCTATAAAATTGTTCACTTAAATTTTCAAAACGTTTTTGGTCATAGCTTGATTGAATATTGATCTACAGATGTAAGAATGGTATCAAATGAAAGCTAATGACTTATTCTTTAATTTGCAGTTATTTTATGCAAATTGGCTAATTTGCATATGCATGAATATTAATGATTTGTCTACAATTTGTGATTGTTTTCCAAGTTAAATACTTACCAAAAGGTGGATTTTCTCTTTCTCGTGAATTTTTAACCATCTGATATTCATGTTCACTCTTTTAACAACATCTAAGCCTTGTTTGAGATCTATTTGATGTTTTGTTTGGCAGTAACTGCGATTTTAAAGTCTGCAACATATCATATTTCGTTCCTATAAATCTTATTATCAATGTACATATTTAGTTTCCATTTGATTTTTTTAAAATCTTTATTGATTTAAGTGCAAATAAGTTTAATTGATTCCATGTATTGTACTGGTGTTCTTACTTATTTCTAGTTTAGTTGACAGAATGTTATCCTTTGATGAATCCAAAATTGCCGCAAAATAGGACTTTGAACATAAACATTTTATCAAATGCCATAGAATGATACAAAAGGTGTCTAACCTGTGGGACTTTATTCTTATACACATTTAAAATTAATTATTTCAATTATTTTTGTATTTTTATGACTGTATAGAGATCCTTGTCAGTTGAATGTAGACAAATTGCATACATATAGCAGAATAGCATTGTTAAGCAATTGTCAAGCCCCTATTTTTACCATTCGCATTGAGAAAAAACAGCATGATTTTGTTCCATCTGGAGAGCCATTCCTTGCATATTCCTCATAGTCAAGTCAATTTGTTGGCCTTAAGTGTATTTGATATGTAGCTGACAGGTCAGGGACACTGGTGTTACCATTCCTTTATGCTCTATTGAGGTATTTTCACTTCAGATAATTCAAACTTGGGGAGCCATATGTAAAGCCTTTGTATCAGATGCATAAAATCAAGAGATGTATGCGCTATATATATGTAGCTAGAGTACAGACAATAACCGGTTGAGATCAAAAGATTATTGCAATTATTTACTATGCATTTATTTGTCTGTATCAGATCAGAACAGATGTGAAGTGATCCATACTACCGACAGCCATTGCTGAACGTACATTCATATTCTTCCGAACCTATACATATGTCTTATATGTGCTTTCAGCATAGTACCACCTCACAATGAATTGAAAATAGTTCCCTTGCGATACATATACAATATCTTTCAATATGGCATATGTTTTCAAGGATGGCATTAGATAGCCATAAATATCTTCAGTTCAATACTTTCCTGATATCTAAATGCTACAACTAAAACCTGGTTTAGATAAGTATATGAAATCCCATATTAAGACACTTACTTTATGCTTTGTTCTAGGACAATTTGACCAAAAATGATTAACATCACACTTGGTGGCAAATGGGCAAATTGCCAAAAAGTAATTGCAAATATACAAGCAATTCACTAGATTTTTATTTGATACCATTACGGCGTTTGTATGTCAATTGTTAATCAAGATATGACCAAACATTTTGAAAATTTGAATGAACAATTCGATAGGGTTAAGGGTTTAGATAAGGGGTTTTGCCAAAAGCTCAGACTACAACAGTGCAAACATTGCTTATAATGTTATTTATATAATGTTCTTTAAGATAAATCATGTTTGCATAATTCCCCCTGAACAGAAACGCATTGTTTCTGAAAATATTTTACACATTTTCGCTGAAAAATCACAATTTTAAGGAAAATAATTAATACTCATGAATATGCAAATGAACTTATTTGCATAAAGAATAATAGCACATGAAAGAGACATGACTAAGCTTTCATTTGATACCGTAGTGACATCTTTTGATAAATGTTCAATCAGGATATGACCAAAAACGTTTTGAAAATTTGAATGAAAAATTCATGGGGTTAAAGGTTTAGATAAGGGTCAAGACCAAAAGCCCCAACCGCCAGATTGCAAACGTTGCTCAAAATGTTTCTACATTTGTAATAAGATGTTCTTTGAGATAAACCATGTTTACATGATTCCCCTTGAGTAGAAACACAGTGTTTTTGAATGTATTTACCAAATACTCGCTAAAAAGGTCACAGTTTTAAGTAAATTTATTAATATTCATGAATATGCAAATGAGATAATTTGCATAAAATTTATGGCAAATTATTGGAAAAGTCATAAGCTTTCATTTGATACCATTCTAACATCTGTAGGTCAATATTCAACCAAGATATGATCAAAAACGATTTGGAATGACTTAACAATTATATAGGGTTAAGGGTTTAGATAAGGGTTTTGGTCAAATTCCCCCCAAACGGCCAAAGTGCAAACATCGCTCAAAATGTTTCTTATATGATTTTCTTTAAAATTAATTATATTTACACAATTCCCCCGCACAAAAATGTCTTGTTTGGGAAAGTATTTACCAAATTTTGGTCGAAAATCGCAATTTTTGGAAAAATCATTAATATTCATGAATATGCAAATGAGCTAATTTGCGTATCATATCTAAAAATGAAAGAGCAAGTCATAAGCTTTCATTTGATACCATTCTGACATCTGTGGGTAAATATTTAACAAAGATATGACTAAATTCATTTTCAAAATTTGAATGAACAATTTGGTGGGTTAAGGGTTTAGATAAGGGTCAGGGTGAAAAGCCCCCAACCACCAGAGTGCAAACAAGGCTCAAAATGTTTCTAATAAAATGTTCTTACTGATAAATCATGTTTGCAAAATTCCCCCTGGACAGAAAAGCATTGTTTTTGGAAATTATCAACCAAATTTTAATCAAAAATTGACAATTTTAAGTAAAATCATTAATATTCATGAATATGCAAATGAGCTAATTTGCATAAAATAACTACAAGTGAAAGAGCAAGTTATAAGCTTTCATTTGATACCATTTTGACACATGTAGGTAAAATTTCAATGAAGATATGACCAAATAATTGTTTGTTAAAAAAATTTAAATGGTTAAGGGTTTTAGATAAGGGTTACCGCCAAAAGCCCCAACGGCCAGAGTGCAAACAATGCCTGTCTTGTAGTATTTGTTATAAGCTTTCAGAAAATCATACCCTTCAAAATTCCCCCTGGGGGGAGCAGGGGTTATTGGTGGTTCAAGGTCTATATAGTGTATGAGATATAGGCAGGTTAAAATTCTTATGCAGTAGGTCGAACTTCAAGGCCAAGGTCACAAGGTCTTAATTCCAGAATGGAAAGAAAAATCAGGTAGTATCTTTGTGTGAAATATTAGGCCTCTATCTAAACAAGAGATGTTTGTAAAACATTAAATGCCCCCTCAAGGGCCTACGTTTGATGTAGGTCAAACTCGAGGTCAAGTTCACAAGGTCCAAGGTCATGGTCAAATGCAAAAGGTCTTTGTAGGAGGTGTCCATGTGTGGAATATCAAGGCTGTAAGTGTTATAGGACATGAGATATATGCTAGGTTACAGTTTTTTAAAAGTAGGTCAAAAGTCAAGGTAAAAGTCACAGGGTCCGAGGTCAAATGTGAAAGGTCTTGGTAGGAGGTGTCAATGTGTGAAAAATCGAGGCTGTATAGGTTATAAAACATGAGATATAGGCCAGGTAAAAGCTTTTTAAAAGCAGGTCAAACTCCAAGGTTCAAGGTCTTTAAACAAGCTTACTAGTGGAAAATGAGGCGGAATCTGACTTCTTATTCCGCCTCTTTTACGGGCGTAATTTTTCTTACATGGTCCGATTCTAACTTGGTCTATACCAAACAACATGATTTGTTTTTAAACAACCAAACACAAGCACTTTTCTGTGTCCAAACAAGAGGCCCAGAGCCTTATCAGTCACCTGAATCCAAAGATCAGATTTACCCTTTTTTAACCCAATATTGGGCCCCCAGGGGTAATAATTCCATGAAATGTACAAAGAACCTCCCTATGGGAATACTTCCAGGAAAGTTTGGTTGAATTAAATCAATAGATTCTTGAGAAGAAGTCGACAAAGTAAAGTTAACACATGACATATGCCCCCACTCAGACCCCCCACTCCATAGCTTTTGACCACTGTCCAGTTTCGAAGTTGTCTGAGATTTGATCAAGATATTCATTCTGAGCCAACTTAAGCTGACCAGCGACGGACGTTGGACACAGCAGTATCACAATAGCTCACCATGACCAGAATGAAAATCAAACTCATCTGTCATCATATAGTCCCCGACATTGTGTCCAAGTTTTGTATTGATTGGTCAGTAATTGTAGATGCTGGAGTGTAAAAAATGTCAAAAATAGTACAAAAAAATGCCAAATTCAAGGGCACATAACTCATGACTTCCTTATCTAATCAGACTGAAAAATCACACTAATACGAGATTTTTGTCTTAATTGGTCAATAATTGTAGATGTATAGTGTAAACAAAGTGGAAAATAGTAAAAAAACTGTAATTTTGTCAAATTCAAGGGCACATTACTCAAGACTTCCTAGTCTGATCAGACTGAAAATCGTCCATATATATTCTAGATCTTATTTATAACAACATCCTGGCCAAGACTTATTTTGATTGGTAAATATTGCAGATACTTGAGTGCTAACAATTCAAAATTAGGTATTTTGACTGACAAGGGCAGTTAACTCCCAACCTCCTGGTCTGATCTGACCTAAAATCGAACTCATCCGAGAACTTATGGTCATACATGTTTTGACAAAGTTTAGTCAAGATTGGTCAATACTTGTGGATGCTAGAGTGTTCACAACAAATTGTTGACAGAGGACGGTTGGACAGACAGACAGATGAATAACGGACAAAAAATGACCACAATAGCTCACCTTGAATACTTTGTGCTCAGGTGAGCTAATAATGAAAATATAATAAATTCATTCAAATTGTAGTTACTTTGGTTTAATATTAATCCAATCTTAAACAGAGAAATTCTAGATCTGGTCAATTTAAAATCAATTGCAGACTATAAATTATTTGATTTCTAAAGTGGGAAATAAATTAGTAATGACATTGAAAACATTGATGGTAAAGGTGAACATGGTGATTTTCCGCCATTTCTTCTTTTCTCTCGATGTTTATGATCCTTTCTCTGATTTGCAAAGGAATGCTGTGACAATGGTTTTAATTTCATGTTAAACATAGTGCATTGGCACTATCAAACATAAATAAATAGACACAAGACCTAATGGTATATAGTGTTTTTCAAATTATTATGTACTAAAACAAGAATGTGCTCAAAAAGAGGAAATTCTCCTTTCACTAAAATTTATTTCATGCTTTTAACAGAAAATTTCATCAAAGAAATGTAGCGAAAAAAAGATAATAAATTGCTCAATCAAAGCAATTTCTCACATTTGTCAACCTTATTTCAAGTATTCATAACTGCATTCAACAAAGATACAGATCTAGTAAATGTTGATTTTCAAAAAAATTGGATGTCAAATTTTGGATATCTCATGGTTATTTCATATCTCCTTTGACTTTGACATAACAAGTGACAACTTCATAGTGGATAAATTTGAGGGTATTACATTCTGACCTCAAGATTGCTGCCAGTAAATCCCACCAGGACTTGAACCTGCCGGATCATGCCATAATACAAGCATTGTGCCAGTTACTCTACCAATTAAGCTATAGTAGTTTGTAAAATCTGGAACCTCGGCTTTCAAGAGACATTTCAGTCAACACTGGATATGTCCAAATCAATGAGCCCTTCAAAATATCCCAAGCCGTCAAAACTTTGAAACATTTAATAATCTTAACCCTTTTCCCAAACAACAAAATAAAGACCATTTCCATTTGAAAGCCACTGCAGATGATCAATTTGAAATAATCAAGAATATGGTTCATATATATCATGGCACAGAAAATATTTGGGAAAAAGGGGTAAATGATGGTTATCAGCATTTACTTCTTTTGCCTCAAAATTTTGACAAGCCTTATTTACTGGAATGTCAAAAAAGGTCTTGTTTGGGAAATGATTAAGCCAGACCTGATTTTCAATCTGGCATTAGCAGTCATTTTTATTAAATGGGTGTAGAGTGTCAGCTATATGAGTAATTATTTCACACATGAAAAAACAAATCCAAAACTTCTCCCTACACCTCCGAAATATTGATTGATTGAATGGGGTTAAATGCCATATTCAATACCTCTTTCAGTTTGGGCAGAAAATTTCATAATAGAAATATAGAAAAGGAATGGTAGTGCTCAATTTAAGCAATTTCTATCCTTTTTCTACCATTTTTCATCAAATCACAACAATAACTACATTCAACTAAACTATAATGAATATCAATTGTCAAAGGAGACAACCAAAAATCTGATGTGTCAAACTTTGGATATCTCAAAGTAATTCTATATCCCATGTGACTTTGACATAACCAGTGTTGACTGCATATGATAGTGCATTAATTTGTTGCTATAACATTTTGACCTCAGGATAGCTGCCAGAAACCCCCACCAGGACTTGAACCTGACAGACCATGCCATAATACAAGCATTGTGCCAATCGCTCTACCAATTTAGTTGTAGGAGTTTATTAAAATCTGGAAACTCAACTTTCTAGAGGTGTCATAGACACTTAAAGATAACTACATGTACAATCAATACTGGATATCTCAAAGTCAATGGGCTCTATAAAATATCTTAAGGCATTCAAAGTTCAATACACTTTATACTCAAAACAAAGCACCAGATTTTCACAGTGACATAAGCAGCAATTCGACTTAACCAATGTTGACAAAACAAGTGTCAAGTGGATAAATTATTGCATGAATGTACAAAAAAGTTCAAACTTCTTCTCTCTCCATCACAGAAATATTGACTGATTGCGATTTAACAGCACATTCAACAATTTGCAGTTTTATTTCAGCAGCTGGTACACCTAACCATGAGTTCCTGACATTTCTTCCACCAGTACAAACACAACATCTAATCCAAGCAACCAGTTGCTCCTCCCATCTAGATGATTCTTAAACCATTACCAGACAGCAAAATTTTTGGCTGATCAAAATTCAAAGATGTTGCAGATGAAAATTTACAGTCATTTAAGTGAATGAAATTTAAATTTGTAAATTTGTTGTCTTTTTGAGTAGAAAACACTGAGGTAAATGAAGACATTGTTTGTTACAAGCAATGTCTTCATTTTCCACCATGTTTTTCAAAGTCTGTATCTTTTGGGGACCCAAAAAGAGTCAATGTGTAGGAATGGGTTAAACAATTCATCCATGGGGAGAGATGATTGACTACTTTTGTCAAATGTCAGGAAAAAGATCAAAAGAACTGGATTCAAACTGACTACCGCTTAGACTCTGACTCTGTTGCTGCCAGCAAAGCTATCTGGGCTTGGCCAACCAATGAAAGATGTCTTGCCATTTCTAAATCATCACTGTCAGTCACAGACCTCATCATTCTGTAAAATAGACAGACAGACAATGTAATTAACTCTATCTCAAACGAGACCATTATAGACTTTTAGGAAAACATTGAGAGGAAAGAAAAAATTGCTGATAATCAGCAATTTCTCATTTGCTCTAAATATTTTCTATGCAGTAACATAAATATTTTCTACTTTTAGCAGTTATTATGTAGAGTTTGTAGCTCCTTTCAATTTGGACATAGGACCATCCAAAATTATTGTTCTTTGAAAAAGGATTAACTTTTATTAACCATTGACACAACGCTGAATAGCAGTTGGCTTAGCAGTTAGCACCAAGAACAAAAGACTTGCATTTGATTTTCATTAACCCCCTTTTCAAAAGGGCAAACATTTGGACTGTTCAAACAAGAAAGCTGATTGCAAAAATGACTGTTTATGTCAGAAGTTAGGTACAGTAATCTGTTCTTTTCTATTAATCTTTTTTCCAACCTATTTCTACAAGGGACATAAAAACTTTGTCTTAATTAGGAAAAGGTGAATTACAGAGACAGTAAATGTAAGAAACAGGTCAACTGTTTCAGACAAATATTTGTTAACAATCAAAGCTGAAGGAATCTTGTTAAAATTGTCTTATTCTCAAAAGAATATTAAACAGTATTAATTTAATTTTGTCCCAAATAAGATCTGGTTTTGATATCTACAATCAACATTTTCCTTTTTTCCCTCAGCATTTTCTGTATTTTATTGTTAACAAACCATACCTTTAGGATTAATCCATTTTGTCATCTGCAGAACCTTTCAATTTGGATCACCCTAGGAATGTCTAGTGCATGTACAGCTATATACAGTATAGTACATGTTTATATGGTCTATACGTTTTGATGAACCCTTTCCCAAACACAGCCTGGATTTACATTAGGAAAAGGCAATGGAAAACATCGAGACATATGAAGTGAATGCTGATAACCAAGAATTTCTTTTTTATATGCCCGTCAAAGACGGGACGTTTTATGGCATCACCCGTGGTGTCCGGGCATTTGGGCAGTGTCCACTTTTTTGTCTGGAGCATAACTCTGTTAACTTAAGTCTGATTGACTTAAAACTTGGCAGTTATATTCTTCTCATCATTATGGAGTGCAATGCCTAAGAACCACAACTCTACCTGGCTTAATTTTGAGTTATTGCCCTTTGTTGTTTTTCATAAGCAGTGTAAAAGGAGTATCTTGTGACAGTTTTTCTCAATATTTTCTGTTCTATGCTGCACAATCAAAAGTCCCATCTATATCAACATCCATTTTGTTTCCTGCAGCAGCTTTTTTTGAGTACTCTAAATTTTAGCAGTTTTGGAAAGATTTGAATTAATCAAAATGCTCTTATTTTGTTAACCTGTATTGATGAACCAGCTTAGGAATCCAGCTTCATGGGGTAACTTGCTTTTAACCCTGGAACACTCCATATTTACTGTGCTGATTACTGCAGTTTGTTCCATTCTGCCCTTATCCTCTCCCCCTCTTCAGTAGCTTTTTCATTCAGGAGCAGTTATAGTAATACCATTCTAAAACATAAACATATGGCATATTCCTACAAGAAATAAAAAGCTTGTCATCACAAGGTACATCTGAGGCTTTAAACTAATGCAGTCAATGTACATTAGGTTATTAACTTGTTAACATTTGCATAGGCCTAAATGTAAAATGTGTAAAATGTTTAAACATTAAATATTTTGAGAACATGAATTTTCGCAGAAATAATGACAATGTGGAGACCTAGATGGAGATTGACACAATAATTTTTGAAGGTTTTCAAGAAAATCGTTGGAACGGTTTTGGTGGGAATCAAATCCCGGCTATATCCGGCAAGTATGGTACTTTTGGCCCTATTGTATCATTCATTCCATGAATCGAACAAGTTCTTTTCATTACACTCATTCTTTAATAGCGCTGGTACGCAAGTTGATAGATTGACTTTTTAAAACCGCACAATGTAATGACAATACACGCATTTTAATGTAGTTTTCAACATCTGGCGCATTATTGAATGAGCACCAGTCATTTGATTTGACCTTTTAACGTAAACTACGCTATAAGTGTTTAAAATAGGAATAAAAATGTCTAATTTGTTGTCCATGCCGTGTTTTGGCATTCGATCTCAGATAATTCTTCCACGATTTGTGTGATTGTCGACAAATTGTCTGTTGAAAATTGCTTTACATTATAACAAAAAAATGATGCCCAGGAATTAATTACATCTAACATTTGTGTCTAACCAAAATACTATTTTTTAATGATAAAGGTATCATATATATTCTTTATTTCTTCTCATAAGAGATTACAAAATATAAATTATAAGAAACATTTATAACAATGAAGAATATACAGAGAAAGAAGAACACTAGTTAGTCATCACACACTTTCCTTCAGTTTACACTCACGCTTGCCCTCACACCCATAGTTAAATGAAGTTATTTAAGTTCTTAATTTGCGTGACACGACTGTAGGCTGTTCACTCGGAACGAAAAAGAAATACCAAGGAAGCTTAATCGAGATCCGAATAAATTGTATGCCCCAAGAGTCATTCATAGATATTGCGTTAATAGCAGCAGATACCAACAAACTGCCAAAACAGACTGTCAATATGATCGACTTTTATAAAATTTGGAGCCTAAATTAATTAAATAATCATCTGTCTATCAGGCAAGTGATTATTTTCGAAAGCTGGGCAGGTCATCTTGGTTCGTCGAATAAGTAGACTAAGTCGGATCTACACTTTTTATAAGCAAAATAATTGTAATACATTTTACAAAAACACATAAAGGCAAGAAACGTAAAAGGTACCCCGGATATATAGGATATCGATTTAAACAGAATTTGGATAGTTTCAAAAGATCGAACAATATGAATATATAATGCGTAATTGCACTCTACTTCAAACGAAAGTGAACATTTGGTTGCTATTCTAAGATACTCTGTGTGTGATCTTCTATCAGGTAGGGTTTTTTGTTTTCTTGCAAATCACATTTGATATTGACTCTCATCAGAACCTGTTTTTGAATATAGACTACAGGTTGTCAGAATCAAGCTATTACAGTAGTATTGGACAAAAATTTTGTTTTTGAAGTTTTTGACAATGTAGTGCTTTTTAGCTCACCTGAGCACGAAGTGCTCAAGGTGAGCTATTGTGGTCGCTTTTTGTCCGTCGGCGTCTGTCCGTCCGTCCGTCCGTCCGTCCGTCTGTCTGTCCGTCCGTCCGTCTGTCCACAATTTGTTGTTACCACTCTAGCACCTACAAATATTGACCAATCTTGACCAAACTTGGTCAAAACATGTATGACCATAAGTTCTCGGATGAGTTCGATTTTGAGTCAGATCGGATCAGGAAGTCCAGAGTTATGCGCCCTTGAACGTCAAAATTGACTAGTTTTGACTTTGTTACCACTCTAGTATCTACAAATATTGACCAATCTTAACCAAACTTGGTCATAACATGTATGACCATAAGTTCTTGGATGAGTTTGATTTTGGGTCAGATCAGATCAGGAAGTCCGGAGTTATGCGCCCTTGAATATCAAAAATAGCTAGTTTTGACTTTGTTACCACTCTAACATCTACAAATATTGACCAATCTTAACCAAACTTTGTCAATATATGTATGACCATAAGTTCTCAGATTAGTTCAATTTTGAGTCAGATTGGACCAGGAAGTCTGGAGTTATATGCCCTTGATCGTCAAAAATGGCTAGTTTTGACTTTGTTACCACTCTAGCATCTACAAATATTGACCAATCATAATCAAACTTGGTCAATATATGTATGACCATAAGCTATCGGATGAGTTAGATTTTGAGTCAGATCGGACTAGAAAGTCTGGAGTTATGTGCCCTTGAACATCAAAAATGGCTAGTTTTGACGTTGTTACCACTCTAGCATCTACAAATATTAACCGATCAAAACAAAACTTTGCAACAATGTTGGTAACTATAAGTTCTCAGATGAGTTTGATTTTGAGTCAGATCGGACCTGGAAGTCTTGAGTTATGTGCTCTTGAACGTCAAAAATGGCTAGTTTTGACTTTGTTACCACTCTAGCATCTACAAATATTGACCGATCAAAACAAAACTTTGCAACAATGTTGGTAACTATAAGTTCTCAGATGAGTTCAATTTTTTGTCAGATCGGACATGGAAATCTGGAGTTATAAGCCCTTGAACATCAAAAATGGCTAGTTTTATCTTTGTTACCACTATAGCATCTATAAATATTGACCGATCAAGACAAAACTTTGCCACAATGTTGGTAACCATAAGATCTTGAAAGACTTCGATTTTCAGTGTGATTGAAGTAGGAAGTCTAGAGTTATGTGCCCTTGAATTTGACAAAATTGCTGTTTTCGACTTTGTTTACTCTGTAGCATCTACATTTATTGACTAATCAAGACAAAACTTGGCCACAATGTTGGTGGCCATAAGATCCTGGATGAGTGAAACTTTAAGCTTGATTTGACTAGAAAAACCAGAGTTATTGACCCTTGAATTTTACAAAATTACAGTTTTTGACTTTATTTTCACTCTAACAATATATTGACCAATGAAAAAAAAAATGGACATAATGTTGATGAGAATACTTTTATTGGAAAAGAGTTATGTGCCCTTGACTGTATTGTTTTCTTCCACTTTGTTTTCACTGTAACAGCCACAAATATTGATCATTCAAGATTATGAAAGCAGTTTTCAGCTGGATCATAATTTCACATCTTAAATTGTGTGCTCTTGAACTTGACAACATTGTGACTTTCTTTCTATCTAGGTTCAGGTGAGCGATTAAGGACCTTCATGGTCCTCTTGTTTAATTGGACTACTATAAACAGTACGAATATATCAGATATTGCAGATTGGGGTACTTTTTGTGTTTCCTGACTCTATTTCTTATCAGCACTTGCTGGAACGATAACCGTCTGATAAAGAAAAAGTATCAGTACTGCATCGTCATGTAATGACCTTTTCAACACTGTGTATACCCGAACAGTATGCCAAACCGGAAGTGCCACCGACTTTACGCACAAATATCACTAGTTCACCTCAAATAATTCCACAGTCATTTTTTCGTATCGAGGTAACTTTTAATCTGTTCATCGCTTTTGAACGCGGTTTGCGATTTTAAATGGCGAACTGAACATACCTGTCAGTTTTGTTCTTCGTTACACCCTGAAACGACGCTATTGTCTACAAATCAGGATTTAGCACTCGCAATCACCGAGTTTCATTCCATTTTGGTAGTGATTGAGACATATTTTTCTCCCGAAAGGTATGTTTCGACACACAATACATAGTGTCTTACTGATGGAAAAGTCATTTAATCTATCATTTTGAAAATCCAATTCTCCGTTTTGCAACGGGAGCTCGGATATTTGAAAAAAAGCCATCTGAAAACAACCACCCTGTTGCCAACAACTGTACGACTAGTTTCCAAAATGTTTTTCGTTACCGTTCGACTAGTTCCTCGTTACTGTATGACTAGTCTCCGGTATGCAATGTATGTTTAGGTTTGATTTATTGGGGTTTTACGCCGTTTTCAATTGCTATGGTCATATCGCGGTGGCTGGAGCACCCAAACATAGACACCTGTTGTTTCTCATGATAGTACTGCTACAACACCATATTTTTTGTGTTAAAATTAAAAAAAGATGTTGTGGACAACAGTTCAGATTTATATGGGGTTTGTCATTTCTGTCTCAACTTAAAAGGCGTACTTTTTGCCTATAAATAACAACTTCAAAAAACTGATAGCATTTCTACGCATTAGAAAACCATTTTTTGCATGAAGACATACTTTAAAAAATGATATTGGAATGTTATGTCCCTTTAAGAGACACACTTTTCGAAATTTGAATTAATTCGAACCGATGTTTTCAACGTTAGAACGGATTCTCTGCAGAATATCCCACCACAAATGTCAAAATAGAAATAGGGAGAACTATGAAACGCGCAGCAATTCAAGAAATTTCTGGTTGAAAAATGTAATATTTTGATCATTATGACTTTGAAAATGTTTGTACTACTCACTGGCATACCAAATTGATTGTTATTACGTCTGAAATGAATATTTTGTGTCAAAAATCAAGTGGATCGTTACTCTTTTATCTATCTGCCGTACAGTTATGTACAAAGTCCGATACGCGTCGTGGTACGCTTACACGTTGTGGTGATGCGTCAAAGTAAACTGTCGGTATAATGTTTGATTAGACTGGCGTAGACAACTCTAACTAGTTTACAGACAAAATAATTCCTCACCAGGCCATATGCAAATATACATTCGAACGATCCCATACTAGTTCAAATGCAGAATATATACGCTGCCAGAATGAAAATATTTAGGAAAAGGACAAAATGCTGACATTGGGTACTTTATTATTTTCTTTCTATTTGTGTATGAATACAATACTGGGAACAAAAGTGTTACATCAACGTCATTTTTTAAAAAAATACTGTAAGCATCTTTTAAAGTGGTTTTTGAACAGACTAAATAATGTTTTACATGATTTCAAATGGGAAAGATAATTGGTCCAACGGTTTGGCGTCTAGTAAACATTAAATGTGATGTAAGCAAACTTATTTTGTAAGTTACATGGTGTCTCTTGACTGTCTTTTATATTTTTGCAAACACAACAAATGTTTGAAATCATTGTCTTATTGTGTCATACAAACACTTGCTTTCCGTGCATGAATACAACCTGAGACACATTTTTGAAAACATCTTAATTGACAAAAGCATGTGGACACCATAACTTACAAAAACTTTGACTCAATTGTGTTTCTCCAACAGCTTTAATATAAACTGTAGACATGTCCAAAAACATTAGTAGAATCCAGTTTTAAATATTGATAACCTTTTTATGTTCTCTTTTCTAATATATGATCTTTGAAGAGAAATGATGACTAAGTACATAATAAATTTGTAAGTTCAAAGGACACCAAACTAATTTTGTAAGTTACATAGTGTCTCTTGACTGTCTTTTATAAATATTTTTACCAACACAGCAAATGTTTGAAATCAATGTCTAATTGTGTCATACATTGATTTCTATACATGAATACATACTCATTTTTTGAAAAAAATTTAATTTGACAAAACCATGTGGACTCCGTAACTTACAAAATTTTCAATTCAATTGCTTTTCCCGCACAGAATTAATATGAATTGTGGACATGTCCAAAAATATTAGTAGAATCAAGTTTTGTATATAAATGTAGAAATGTTGAAGTTTTGTCTGTGACAATAGTCAGAAGTTAGTGACAATTGTCAGAAACTAGTGTGACTAACTTCAACTTTTCGACTTTTCACAAACTCAAATTTGATAGAAAAGTTGAAATAAGTGCGACTAACTTCCACTTTTCAACCAAAATTTCACCCAGAAATGACTTAGAAATGTTCAAGTTTTGTTTGTGACAATTGTCAGAAGTTTCTGAAAACTGTCAGAAATTAGTGTGACTAACTTCAACTTTTCGACTTTTCACAAACTCATTTTTGCGAGAACAGTCGAAAATAATGCGACTAACGTCAACATTTCTACTTTTCACAAACTCAATTTTGATAGAAAAGTCGAAAAAGGTGTGACCAACTTCCACTTTTCTACATTTCTAGGTAACCATTTGTGAAAAGTCGAAATTAGTTCGACTAACTTCCACTTTTCCACTTTCGACTTTTCACAAGGGAAAACCCATCGAAAAGTTTTTTCTTTGTACCGTGTGAACCGGTGTATGGTGAGAAAATTACTGTAACACCGAGTAGGCTCTAAATGTACACCGCTTACGCATGTACGCCTTTTAAACACTATGTCATTTACCTCTATGCCCCGCCCATTATTTTATCTCGTAGATTTACATGAAATGTATTTCTGTCGAACACATGTACAGCTGCAAATTCATGTCAACGATTTTTGGTGATGTTCACTGTTTGGACACGGTCTTTGGACAGCTGATCCGATTCTATTATAACGGTTGTACATGCCTATTTACGATTTAGCTCTTTCCCAAACAAGACTTGGTGCCAGTTTCATCAAAATATTTAAGACGATTTTTTTTACGGATGACTAACGACAATTTTAGGGCAAAAAAACGCGCATCGTCAATCTATTAAGACCTATGTCATGCGATTGCTGTTCTAAGCGATTTTAAAACATTGCTATTATATTTTAAATGTTTTGATGAAACAGGCCCCGGTTTTGACATCCCAAACAAAAAGGCACGAGAAAACATTGAAGTAAATGATTATAATTAGCATTTCCCCTTTTGTCTCAATATTTTCTGTGCTGTGTTATTTACAAATCCAATCTTCATAAACATCCGTTTGTCGTTTGCAGCATATTTCTAATTAATTTCATAATTCTGGATGTTTGGAAAGGGTTAAATCATAAATACGGTTTGCAAACGTGGTTTAGAAAGATAATCTAAATCTATATAGTCTTTGCATTTAGTGTTCAAGGTGTTTAAACCATGTAGAAAACTGTATGTATAGATTCCGATCAGTTTAGGTTTGTCGGGATTAAACGCTGTTTTTAACTGCTGTGGTCAAGTCGCGGCGGCTGGAGCACTTAACCATGGGTTCCTGTTGTTTCTCCTACAAGTACTGCCACAACACCCTAACAGAGCCTCAAGCTGCTCGTCCACATAGGCTAACGTCAAACCATTGGTGGGTGACGTTTTTGTCTCAAAGGTCGGTGTCGATCCGGGACCTCTCGAGTGAGAGGCAGATGGGAGATCTTGATCAGCCTTTAAACTATGTTTTAGAAACCTGTACATTATAGATACCGATCAGCATCATCAAGTACGAGACTTAAACGGTGTTTAGAACCCAAAGTGTGTAAAACATATAGCATACTGTATGTAAATAGATCCCGATCAGCATTCTCAATTACGAGACTTAAACGGTGTTTAGAACCCAAAGTGTGTAAAACATATAGCAGACTGTAAGTAAATAGATCCCGATCAGCATTCTCAATTACGAGACTTAAACGGTGTTTAGAACCCAAAGTGTGTAAAACATATAGCAAACTGTATGTAAATAGATCCCGATCAGCATTCTTAATTACGAGACTTAAACGGTGTTTAGAACCCAAAGTGTGAAAAACATATAGCAGACTGTAAGTAAATAGATCCCGATCAGCATTCTCAATTACGAGACTTAAACGGTGTTTAGAACCCAAAGTATGTAAAACATATAGCAAACTGTATGTAAATAGATCCCGATCGGCATCCTCAAATACGAGACTTAAACGGTGTTTAGAATTCAAAGTGTGTAAAACATATAGCAAACTGTATGTATATGGATCCCGATCAGCATCCTTAATTACGAGACTTAAACGGTGTTTAGAATTAAAGTGTTTAAAACATATAGCAAACTGTATGTAAATAGATCCCGATCAGCATCCTGAAGTACGAGACTTAAACGGTGTTTAGAATTTAAAGTGTTTAAAACTTATAGCAAACTGTATGTATAGATCCCGACTAGTCCCCCCAAGCAAGGGCGGATCCAGGTTTTTTCCAGGGGGGGGGGGTCCAAGCCCAATTTTTTTCCAGGGGGGGGGGGGGTCCAAGCCCATTTTTTTTCCAGGGGGGTCCAAGCCCAAATTGTAGTAAATATGTAACGTAACACTAAATTTATATAGTCAAATTCGATTTTCGGCCAATACCAGGGGGTGGGGTCCGGACCCCCGAGACCCCCCTCTAGATTCGCCCAAACAGTCTACCGAATTAAAAGTGGCTAAACGCGTAGATAACCTGTAAGTGTTGATCCCATTCAGCCCCCCACCCCGAAGCTTTTGGACTCAACCTGCAGGAATGAAACGATGTACGAAATTTAGAGCATCCTATATATATAGGGCCTATATATGAAAAAATACGAGGACAATTCGACGTCCACAAGAAAACGGGCCGCGGCCAGAACGCAATGGGCAGCGCATCTGCCTCTCACTCGAGAGGTCCCGGTACCGATCCCCGGCCGATGCAAATATCCTTTCTGACAGAAATATCACCAACCAATGGTCTGATCACTTTCGTTTGCTTATAAGGACAAGCAGCTGGGTTAGGGTGTTGTGGTAGTACTGGTATTAAAAACAACAGAAATCCATGGTTAGGTCTCCAGCTGCCAAGATATAATCACAGCAGTTGAAAACGGCGTAAAATTCCAATAAAACGATTTGGACCCTCATATACATAGAACGGCCTTTTTACAAACTAATATCAGTGTGTCGCTGTATTTCTTGATTTCTTTATATAATTACAGACCTTTTCTTCGAGTGATATGTGTTTTTCTCTTTAACCCTTTCCTAAACAGCAAAATTTTACGACAGTCCAGTTTGAAATCTGTTGCAGACGCCAAAACTATTATAAGAAGATTTATAAATGTATAATTATGTAACATAGTACAGAAAATATTGAGGTAAAAGAAGAAAATCATTGTTATCAGCATTTTCATCTTATGTCTAAATGTTTCCCAAGCCTATTTTCTTTGGGGTGTCAAAATCAGGTATTGTTTTGGAAAGGATTAAACTCTTTATTCCGAGTCCATATCAGTTAACCGAGTACATGCTGAAGATGTCGATTAGCAACTCTTGTAACTCCGCCCATAAGCAGTATCGGATTAAGGACTGACATATGGCTAAATCAATCTGGTGTACATTTTGCCTCTACCTGGATTTAAACGTGACGTATGCGTGACGTCATCCAAAAAATCAGTCCTTCCGCATAATTAATCCTAGTGCGAAATTAGTGTGACAATAGTCAACTTATCGACTTTTCACAAAATCTATCTCGTATACCTAGAAATGTTGAAAAGTTGAAGTTTTGTTTGTGACAATTGTTAGAAGTAAGTTACAATATTCAACTTTTTTACTTTTCACAAACTTAATTTTGGTAGAAAAGCCGGGGATAATCTTTAAAAAAAATGTAATTGAAATTGATTTTGGCACACAAGTACTTCAACAGGTAGATTTTTATTCAACTGTTAGTCATGTAGCCATTATAAAAAGCACACTATATATCTTTACAACGAAAATGATATGAATTTGTTGCAATTTAAATCTATGTAGACTAGAGTCTGTATCCTTTACGATGCAATTAAAAGTTTATATCAATTTGAACTCGAATATTTTTTGTACCTTATCTACAACAAAGGCCGCCAGTTCGTAATACAACTGCACGCGTTGTCCCATTTTTACGGCAAAATGACAATTTGTCTGTTTTAATGATTCGTAAGGTGGGCCTATATAGCAAATAGTGTTTTCTGTGTTATTTTGATCTATCTCCTTTAAAAGTGAGAAGTTTGTTCGAAAATGACAAAATTTGCTGTATTTCCAAACAGAAGTAATGATTTTTCTCAACAAAGGCTATATCGCATCTTATTAAATTGCGCATATGGATAGATAAGGTTATTTCGGACTGTCATGCAAACTTTGGGTCAATTTCAAGCAAAGATAAAAAAAGTTATGAAGATCTGAATATTTAGAGGCTACCAAGCTAAGCAGTTGATTTCACCGTATATTAGGGGAAAATCATTAAATTAGCGTGTTTTATAAAAGATCCACCAAACTCGGTTGTTTTAAAAGTTTTGTTTGCTTTTCTTTACGTCGTTACTTGGATGATTTTTGAGAAAATAAAGATCGGCAATTTCCGTAAAATTGCCACGAAGTGACGTCATACAATGGCTTGACTCCGCTCCCAATCTAGAGCAGGGGGTTTCTGACAAATATAAAGTTTGCAAACTTTCTGTCATAGAGCGAAGTCACAATTTTTATCCATTTTTCGATCGACAGAGTAATACAGACAAACCTAAACCGTTCTTTATCACATTCCTTCACTCACTAACGACCTATTCTTTGACTGTTTTAACATTTTTTCTAACATTTACTAAGGACGAATTCAGTGTTTTGAGTATCGATTGGGGAAGTCACTTTATGACAGAGAAAGTCGGACATTTAACTTTTTCAGAAAATTCAGGCTTTCCGGGAAATGACCCATGTCTTCCCGTTTTTCCCGCCATGACTTCATTAAGTGGCCGGTATGACGTCATAACTTCAAGTCGGAAGTTTAGTGTTATTTCTTCGGTAAAGATCGGAAAAGACCAAAATATCCAATTTAAAAGACGAAATAAAAACACTTCTAATGTTTGAAAATTGTAGAAACTTTGATATTCGGTTTTTAGGAAGGTGTTTTTTCGACACAAGAGTTTAATTGTGCCAATCAGCGGACATTTTAAAGTCGATTTTCTCGGAAAAGTGTTTTTTGTAGTTAGCGCACTCTTAAAACGAATCGACGATTGAAAAAAATCTAAAATGACAAAGTCATGTGGACATCGTAACTTAAACAAATTTTCACTCAATGGTTTTTCCCACACAAAGTTAATAAAAACCGTAGACATTTCGTATATACTGATAACCTCTTAAGTACGTTTTATTTACAATTTATGACCATTTAAGTGAAGTAATGACAAAAGAAATAATAAATTTATAATTTACAAAGACACAAAAAGCGTTAATTACAAGGTTGAAAAAGGCACAGAGGATAATATTTGTGCTCCTTACTGAATGATATCAACAAAAGATGTGTTTAAGTGGAAAGGTCATAACCCCTTCTAGGTAAATATCTATTCATTATGAATCCAGTTCATAGTATATGTAAGTTGCTGGGTTGAAAGTGTAAGTTACATATGGACACGAAACTGGGTGTCTCCAATATTCATCAAAATGTTGCCCAATACACATTTATATCCAACAAGTTGCTTATAAAATCAACTTCCTGAGTATTTTGACAGCACAAGTACACATTTTTAAAAAAGATTTTGGTTTATAGTACAAGCTATTTTTAGCCCTGTTTTCACCTTTCCTATTGGACACCGAATGTAACTTACATCATGGGTTTATTTCAAACAAAATATTTTTCGTACATTAAAAAATAAAATTACCAAACCGGTATATTTGTAGAATTCACTTATTACTTACCCAGCTTTTAAAGAAAAATTGTTTGGATTTTAAAAGTTGCAAAAACTATATTCAATCCTGGGAAGGTCTTATGGTCATGTAGCGTTTTGTGGGCTGGAAAAAACGTCATTTTTTGCCAATTCATTATAAAATAAATATGAAACAAAATTATTATTTGCATTTTGTTGGTTAAATTATCTCTTCATTATCAATATAACACAATTGAACAAATAATATGTCAGGTTTCTTTTAATATTTTTTTTATAAATTTTATATACCCCCCCCCCCCCATTTGGACCAGTATTGTATTTTTACACATTTTCATTATAACTATTATCTTGTGTTTTAGGCTTCCCATCGGATGTAAGAATTAAAACAGGAATGATCTAGTTGGAGAAAGGGTTAACAACAAATTTTGCATCTATTACAGAAGTCGTCGTGCTGGTCATGCCATTTCTTCTACCTTTCTTATACCGAAGCAAGAATGTACATCTGTCCCCGTCGTATGTAACAATAATTGTCACAAATTTCATCATTTTCGTGTGCACAGCTGTCGGATTAATCAGATGTATTTTGAGAGGGAGAAAAAATACAGTCTGTAATGGTATGTATGAAATTCATTTCCCCTTGCTTTAGAGTATAAAGCATGCCAACAACTGTAGTTGTGCGCTCCGGTATCTCAACTTTCATGATTCACTTGTTAGCACTATATCTTGAAACGAATCATCACATCTTATTTCGTCAATGATATAACGTTGTCACTTTGCTTAGCTGCAACATGTTTTCAGTGAAACATGTGTAATGATGTTTTAATTATAGTACGGTGCGTTGTGTAATTCTATTTGATGTAAATGAAAGAGGTTTAAATCAAATGGATTCGTAAAAAGGATAAGTAGACATCACCAAAAACGTTTGATGGACAGCCGTGGGCCTTGTAATGAACTTCATATACTCAGCAAAAGAGCTAACGCATTACTTTTTTAAATTGCATAACTTCTTTATTGTCAAAGATTTAGATTTATAATTTGACAAATGTTTATCCCACAAGTTTCTGCACTCATTCATTAAACTATTTCTAAGTTTTCTTTCTTATGTGAGCGTGTCATACGAAAGGGGGGCCAAAACAGATTTTCGGCTCGTGTAACTTGTGATCTTTTTCAATCATTTTTGTTTGAATTGATTTTGAAAGCTGGTTTATTGTAAAATTAAAGTCTGAATAAATTAATGTTCTATCTAACATAACAAGGGCTGTTCCGGGACAACGTAGCTCGCATAGACGCACCTTTTTGAAAGAAAATGTCAATTTTTCAAGGTCAAGGTCACAAGGTCAAATTTTATAGTGTCAGGTGAAAGGTCTTGCTGGGGCCTGTCTATGTGTGAAATATCAAGACTGCATCTTATACAGTTCATAAGATATAGAGAGATACGTTTTTGTCTACGTAACCTACGTCGCCGTCGACGCCATCAATTATACCTACGGCACTAGTGATGTAAAAATGCCTCTGTAGGAATACATTACGCGCCCATAAAAAAGTTAAAGCCGTCGGTTTGTTTTTTGAATGGTAACTTTTATAAACAGAAACTCTTTCAACCTATACAAAAGGTTTGAAAGTTATGCGTGAATTTTCCCTTTTAATCAAATTTCAGACTTTACGAATTTTAGAATTAAGGGTGTCCTTATTAAAAGTTCAATATTTTACAAGATACGGTAACATTTACTATGAAATTTCATAGATCTCTTATCATATGGTGGTAGTCAGCATGTGCAAATTTTGAAGGTATTCTGTTTATTCGTTAAAAAAAATATTAACAAACATCTGACTGATGCGTTAACAGTTTGCCGAGTATATATAACGTCATAAAAGTTACGTTTTTATTTAACGCGTTCTTCTTTAGTTTTCCCATATAATTTCGTGTTCACCTAATTATCACATCAATTGAAACTTTTATGATATGTTGTCCGTATCTGATCTCCCCATATTACATATTTGTTGATTGATTGAAGCAGAAAATCCTGAGTTATCTGCCCTTGAATGTAAAAAAAATAAGTGTTTTGTCTTCTTGTTCACTATAACATCTACAAATTTTGAAACATCTTGACAAAGCCTTGATAAAACATTGGTCATGACAAGACCTTGCATGGATGTATCTTTCAGCTTGATCTGAATCTCGTATCTAGAGTTATGTGCCCTTGAAATTGACAAAAACTACTGTTTTTCGCTCTATCTTCTCCATAATAGCAACAAATATTGACCAATTATAGCAAAACTTTTTTACAAAATGTTGGTGACTGTAGAACTTTGCTTCAGATAATTTTTTTTGTTCAATTGCAATTTCATGTCTAGATCTCGAGTTTTGTGCGACAAAATTTCCATTTTTGACTTTATTTTCCCTCTTTTCAGCCACAAATATTGACCAATTGAAACAAAACTTGGACAAAACATTTATGACTATAAGACCTTGCATAAGTGGAATATTTAGCTTGATCGGAGTCTTACATCCATAGTTATGGGCCCTGGAATTGGACTAAATTTCCTTTTCAAACATGTTTTCTCTATAATAACCACAAATATTGATCAATTATGACAAAACTTAAACAAAATGTTGTTGACTCTAAGACTTTATATATGTGATTTTATTTAGTTTGATCGGACACAAACAGTCGGAGTTATTTGCCCTTGAATTTATCAAATAAAATGTCTTAACTTTCTGTTGTCTCTTATATCCACAATTATGGACGAATTGAGCGAAATTTTGCACAGAAATTAGATTAGGGTACTATTAGATCTTGCATCAGTGTGAATTTTAGCTTGATCGAAACGTAACTTCCTGGGTTATAAACCTTTGAATTTGACTAAATTCGCTTTTCGCCCGTGTTGTTACTATAACAGCCAACACTATTGACTAATTAAGACGAAATTTGGAAAAAATACGAGTAGTATTGGTGACCGTGGGATCTTGCTTAAGAGCGATTTTTAGCTTGATTGGAATCAAGCATTCAGAGTTATGTGCCTAGGTTTAGACAAAATTGCATATACGGCTTTATTTTAGCCACAAATATTGGTCAATTATATAAAACTTAACTTTAAAATCTTTCAAACATGTGATTCTTTAGCTAAATAGGAACATCACAGCTAGAATTATGTGCCATTGAATTTGACAAAATTGCCTTTTCGAGCCACAAATATTTACCAATTTAGATGAAACTTAATGAAATTGGAAGCTTGCGTAAGGGCGAGTGTTAGCTTGATCGGATTCAAACATTTAAATTAGAATAATTTGCTCTTGAAATTTTACAAAATTGCATTTTCAGCATTTTTTTCAGTGTGACAGCCACGAATATTGACCAATAAAAAGAAAACTTATACATTATGTTGATGACTATAAAAGCTTGCATCAGTGAAATTTTCATCTGAATAGCAATGTCACGTTAAGAGTAATGTGCCATTGAATTTTTCAAAATTGCCGCTTTCAACAAAATTTTGACAAAATGTTGGGGACCATCTGATCTTTCATATGTGCGTTTTTTTATTGATCGGGATCACACATCTAAAGTAAATATAGAATGTGATATTGCCTTTTTTTTTTACTTTTCTTTCACTATAATAGCTACAAATATAAACCAATCAAAACAAAAATTTACTGAATTGTTTGTGCATGTTTTGTCTTTGACCTGTTTAATGTTCTGATTCATAAAGTTCAGTTTATTGAATAAGTATATATAATGGCCAAACGTTATATAAACTAAATAAAACACAATTATTTACCCCACCCACCACTTTTGTCTCTGTGATTTGGTCATGCGCATTTTTTAATCTCACGAGATTTAGTTTTTCATCAAGGTCTAGCCTTTGTCTTATATTTTGTGGGACCTAGATTATTATTAATACAATATCTTGAGTTCTATGCGGATTTTTTTCGTCTGATAGAATAAAACACCACGCTTTCCCCACCCACCAATCTTTTTCTCTCTATTGCAGTCTTAGTACAATTACACAATGTCACGTTTTTTTGTGTTTCTATATTGTCCGGCCTTTGGCTAATAATCTGTGGCATTTCAATTATTTGAAATGCAATATCTCGAGCTCAAACTCGATTTAGAGCTTTTTGAGCTTTGCTTATAGAGCAACCTCTAAATATGAAAATTGCCGAAAAATGAATATGACAATCGGTGTGTTCTATTCCTCTAAATGTACATGTCAAATTTTGTAAAGGTATGATGATTATTAAAAAAGTTATGCCCATTTGTAAAATTACGGGTTCGAAATTTTGTAAATTTAAGTCAGCATTTTTCCTATTATTTTTAATTTTACAGCTGTCCATCAAAGTTAAATGATTAGAGCAATGTCTTAAGATCATGAAAACGTATGATGGAAACCTCTTTCACTTACATCAAGCAGAACCTAAAAATTGGACATAACGCACCGTACTATTATGTGTATTTCTATGAACAGATATCTTGTCATATTTTAGGTCACCTGACCGAAGGTCATGGTGACCTATTGCGACCGTGTTTCGTCCGTCGTCGTGCGTCGTGCGTCGTCCGTCGTGCGTCGTCCGTCGTCCGTTAACTTTTAACATTTTCAACTTCTTCTTGAGAACCATTGGATGGATTACAGCCAAACTTGGCAGGGAGCATCCCCATGGCAAGCCGCTTCAGATTTGTACGAATCATGGAGTTATCTCCCTTTGGGGCCCATAAAGGGCCAAAAAGGGGTTAAATAGGGTACATCTTAAAAAAATCTTCTTCTCATGAACTGGCTGTTGGATTTGATTTACACTTGGTATTTCGAGTCTGTAGGGCAAGGACAACAAAGTTTGTACAAGAGAAAAAAATCCGCCCAGAAATGGCCGTGCTGGGGATGGAGGATGGGAGGGGGGGGGGGGGTCGCGTTATTAGTTTACTTAATATTTTTGGCTTCTTCTTGAGAACCATTGGATGGATTACAACCAAACTTGGCAGGGAGCATCCCCATGCAAAGCCGCTTCAGATTTGTACGAATCATGGAGTTATCTCCCTTTGGGGCCCCATAAGGGGCAAAAAGGGGGTAAATAGGGTACATCTTAAAAAATCTTCTTCTCATGAACCGGCTGTTGAATTTGATTCACATTTGGTATTTAGAGTCTTTAGGGCAAGGACAACAAAGTTTGTACAAGAGAAAAAAATCCGCCCAGAAATGGCCGTGCTGGGGATGGGAGATGGGAGGGGGGGTCGCGGTATTAGTTAACTTAACATTTTCGACTTCTTATTAAGAACCATTGGACGGATTTCAACCAAACTTGGCAGGAAGCATCCTAATAGGAAGCCGCTTCAGATTTTGTACAAATCATGGAGTTATCTCCCTTTGGGATCCCATAAAGGGCCAAAAAAGGGGGTAAATTGGGTACATCTTAAAAAATTTTCTACTCATGAACCGGCTGCAGTTGCATTGGATACACATTTGGAAGTTAAAGTCTTTAGGGCAAGGACTACAAAGTTTGAACAAGAGAAAAAGAATTGTCAATAAATGGCCATGCTGCGGATGGGGGATGGGAGGGGTTCGCGTTATTACTTAACTTTGAATATTTTCTACTTCTTTTGAGAACCATTGGACAGATTTCTACCAGACTTGGCAGGAAGCATTCCAAAGGGAAGCCGCTTCAGATTTTTACAAATCATGGAGTTATCTCCCTTTGGGGCCCCAAAAGGTGCCAAAAGGGAGTAAATAGGGTACATATTAAGAAATGTTCTTTTGTTTGATTGAATTCACATTTGGTATTTGAATCTTTAAATAAGTTTGTACAAGAGAAAAAAAGACTGTCAAGAAATGGTGGTGCTGGGATGTTGCGCTTTTTGTTAACTTAACATTTTCCTTAAATGTTTCTGCTCATTTGATTCAGGTGACCGATAAGGCCGTCTGGGCCTCTTGTTTGTTTATACATAGATTTGCCGCATATACAATATTGAGAAAGTACCGACGTATTCAACATTTCTGCAAAGTTTGGTTCAAATTGGCCTAATTTTTTGTTTTCAAAGATTTTTTTTCTCATTATTTCTTATAGTCTGAGAAGCCCCGCCCTGCAACGCCCACTTTTTTTAACGAATAAAAAATTCGCGAACACTTTTTGTAATGAGTCACCCAAGGAATATTACTGCCAAGTACTGTAAACACGGTGTACAACCCACGTGACATTTGACGTCACGAATCGGTCAGGGTTGGATGAAAAACTAGTAAAAATGCTCGTTTCAGGTAAGACTTTTGCTAATAACTATCCTTATACTTGTCGGATCGTCACAAAACATGGACGAGAGCCGTCCTTGTAGAATACTCGACCAACGGGGAACAAGTTTTTGACCCAAAAGTCTCTGAATTTTGAGTTTATTCGAACCGCGTGATTGGAAGTCAGTGCAATTCCATTAGTCTGGATGGGAGCGATTTCATAAAATTTATGAAAAATGCCTCTTAGACAGTTTTTCTTTGACTATGTGACCCCTAATGAATTGTCCCTGAGATGCAGGATTAAGAATTTGCGTTAAAGCGCGTCGACATGGTAATATTGTCATATTTGGACAAGAAATGTGTAATGACATGGATGGGAAAATGAGAGAAATAGACATGGATGGGAAAATGAACAAAATAGATATGGATGGGAAACCGAACAAAATACACAAGGAACACAGCTAACAGCGTCTCAACTAGACGAGGGAATAAATTTGATCTATCTCTTTGCTTGAGATAAAGCTGCGCGCTGTACGAGGGGCGTTCAATTAAAAGTGGTACTAATGGTCCACCATACCTCACGGTTCTATAGAACTAGTGGTGCTTGCGGCTGTTTGACGGGAAAATTACTGCCTGTACTTGGTAAAAAATTGAAACAAATTCGTTCACTCTTTCAAAAGTTATTGGACTTTTAAGTTTGTTCAGTCGTATACACTGGCTATTTCGTTGTGTGTAAAAGTGGAAAACGAACCGAAGTAGGATGTGCGGGTCTACATAAAACGTCGCATAGGCTTTGAAATATCTGCATCACATGTATATAATGAACAGTATCAGATTCATGGACATTCGAACGTTAGACATACGTCATTTTTTAGGAAATTAACAAAAAATAAAATTGGTAAAACAGGCCTGAATGATGCCCCCCTCTCAGGCAACCCGGATAGAGCTAGTACCAAAGCAAATGTTGATGTGCATTCCGACATGACCGAACAAGACGCATGGTTCAATATGCAAGACATAGCAGATAAAGTTGGTTTTTCATCGGAGACATGTTATACGATTTTGACAAAAGGGCTGAAACATAGAAAGGTTTATGTCCATTGGGTCCCCCACCTGCTGCCTAAAGGACAGAGAGCCACTCGTGTAAAAGTGGCAAAATATATTTTGAAATAATGCAATAAATGCAACAAATGTGGGCTTTCTGAGCTTTATACATATGATTTTTACAATATTCTACTATTATGAGCACCAAAAGCGTCTCATTGGCAAGGAATGGTTGCGAAAAAATCAGGCAAGGTCCGTAATAGCCAAAAAAATAAAAGTGCGGCAAAAGTTTTGTACGCGGTAATTTTCAAATTCAACGGATGTATTGTTCAAATTACTGTTTCAAATAGTACCACTATCGCCAGTCATTCATTAAAGAAATATATGTCGGCGAAAGTAAAGAAATATCACGAAAAGAGCATGTCTAAGACCGGGTAAAGAGGCATGTGCCAAATCCATGACAACGGAGCTGTCCACGGGTGTCCTCTTGTCCAAGACTTCCTGAAAGAGACACAGGCTGCACAGCGTCTTCATCCACCCTTTTAGCCGGGCTTTAGCCCGTGTTACTTTTTTGTGTTCCCCATGATGACGAAAAAGGCCTCTGGTCGTCGGTATAGGCCTTCATGTTCCATATACAGTGTAATTTACCAGTGTCTGTGGGGTGTTCCAAAAAGAGGCCCATTTATTGGCATATAAGTAATGGATCTCAAAACTTCAGAAGTGTCTGGGTGTCAAAGAGGACTACTTCGAAGGATTGAAGAAACTTAAAATTGAATTGCGACATAACTATGGCTTATAGAACCCCAGTTCCAAAATTAATTGAACGTCCCTCGTATAATGATGAATTTATGATATACTTTTTACGGGGCATTAATTGTTCATTGGACAGAATGATATTAGACTCTGTTAGTATTATTTAATATGAACTTTGTGTATAAACAATGTATGATTTTTGATTCTGTAGATAGATAGACTAAAGAAAAGATATTGGATATACATATTGAATAAAACAGAGCAATATATTCTTGGCCTATATATGCTTTGATTTTACACTCTAGCACTTAACAAAAAATTTATGTTGACTAATAAAGACAAAATTAGACACGATGTTGGTGACCATAAGATCTAAGAAGAGTTTGATTTTTCACTCTGGTCGAACTTGAAAGTCTGAGCTGTGGGTGTGCCCCTGAATTTGACAGAGTTGCCGTTTTCAACTTCAATGTCATCTTTATGTTTTTTATGTAACATTGTACATTTCCTTTCTATATTTTATGTACTTTCAACGAAGAAGAAGAAGAAATCTAAAGTGTCGTTGAACGCCAAGAGATAGCGACAAGTCATTGTCGGTAAAAACAACATCTATACCGAACTTTAGTCAGGCATGTGACGAGTACTGACTTTTAATACTTGAATAATACTTGAGTATTTCAGATTTGGTACTTGTACTAATGAGTACTGAGTACTAAACTGGTTACAGTATTTAAGTAGTACTCGAGTAGTACTTAAGTATTCTTGAGTGTATATGAGTACTAGAATGACATGCAATATACACAGAAACTTTAACAAGGAGAAGTTACATTTTGTGTTTAACATTGTTTATTGCTCAACAAAAAATCCTGCTAAGCAAAATAAATATGTTCATGTAATGCTTAGCAATGGCACTGATGTTGCAAATGAATGCTGATTTGTGCAGTACCAGAATTTATTAAACAGTTATTAAATAGTTTATTGAATCTTAATCTCTTTTGTAAGGAATTACATGAATAAGCTTGGAATAAACTTGAGTTCATTTTCTGGTATTGACCAACTAAAAGCTATACAACAAGCATCTATGATAGACTAACAAATTATATAGCCAAACAATACATAACAAAGGATTAGTATATCATAATTGCCTAAAGGTGTGAATTTTGTCATTGATAACCCTTTCCTAAATGGCTAAAGTTGAGGTTGGTCTAATTTGAAAGCTGATGCAGATGACAAAATGGGTAATGAGAAGGATTGGATTTGTTTACATTATAGCATGGAAAATATTGAGACAAAATGAGAAAATACTAAATATCAGCATTTTTTTTCTTTTCCCTCAATGTTTCGAACACGTTTTCTTATAGGTATGTCAAAGCCAGGTCTTGTTTTGGAAAGGGTTAACACAGGTAAAACTGTAAAATAATGACTGGTATACTGAATGTGTTCCATGCATTTGTATTCTGATTGAATCATTTGTTCTTTTTAAATACATGCATGTTTTCTAATATAAAGTACTCAAAAAGATTCATGAGTACTGAGTACTGAAGGGTCAGTATTTGAGTAAGTATGAGTATGAGTACTCAATTTCTTCCTGAGTACTGAGTACCAGTGAGTATGGGGGGAAAGTGGTACTTGTACTCATAATACTCGAGTACGAGTATGAGTATCACATGCCTACTTTTGGCCATGTACTTTATCAGAAGTCCTTGCTGCATCAAGCGGTTCAAATGCAGATGTACATGATAAAAAGCGAACGCCTGACTGTAAAATTTTCTCCAGCTAAAACACGGTGTACAACGACAAGTATATGAAAAGTTATTAGCAAAGGTCTTACACGAAGCGAGCAATTTTTATCCATTTCTCATCCAATCCTGACCGATTCATGACGTCACAAGTCACGTGGGTTGTACACCGTGTAAAAGGACGATCTCAAACACAAATGAGAAAGTCAAAAGTACTATTAAAAGACCCACATCTGTATTCAGTCTATCGAAATGAACACCGTGGAGGCCTAGCTCTGTGAAAAAGGCGTTAATTTGTGACACATCACCAATTGTAAAGAAGATACGTGGCTAAAGCTTTACAGTCAGTTAGAATTTACCAGTGGCCTGGAAGCAAATTCAGATCATCATGCATGTGAGATTTTGAAAGTTCTGAAAGACGATATAGTCGATGTGTTCGAAACATTTATCAAACTTCTTTAGAAAGGAGAATTTCCGCCTGGATGACACATCATTCGAGTTATTTAACCCATTATTGCACAGTGACGCCTTTTGACTCCTTCACAAGAAAAGGCTTGTGAAATCATTGTGGAAAATGAAGAAATTGCTTGCAACAAGCAATTTCTGCATTTTCCACAATGATTTCTAACCCAAAATGGAAAGATTTTTGAAATTTCACCAACTTAAAATTATCGTCTGCAACACCTTTCATATTGGAAAAGTCTAAAATTTTGTCGTCTGGTAATGGGTTAAGGACATTATTAGATGACATTCACTCAAAACCCGACTCCTAAGCGGTATTCAAACAGAAGCAGGATGTTCTGTAAGCTTGCGTACAGAACTACAGATTTTTTGGCGCTAGATTGCTATATTTCGTTGGCAGATTCAAGAACCATGGCCAGGTTGTACAGGGCAGCATTGAAATAGGTGTACAGTCACCATCAGAATATAAGATTAATTTTGCTGTACTATCATTTATTTTTAAATGGTACCAAGTATGGTCATATCGCAGTAGATGGATCACCCAACCATGGTTTACTTGTATTGCTCTCACCATCAATACCACAAATTCCAATCAGAGCCTCCAGCTGCTCTCTCAATTAGATATTTCACATCCATTGGTGAGAGACATATTGCATTTCTCAAAAGTCAAAACTGATATTAGCAGAGCCGAACTTAATTGGGAGGTGGTGGGGGATGTTTTTTAGATAATCTTATAATACACAAAAGAAAAATCGGATCTTAACTTACATACTTCTAAAAGGGATCATTGAACAGTACTTATAAGGTGTGCTAATAAAATTTCTAGCACAATGAAAGACTATGAAGAAACACTAAAATAACAATAACACACGTCAAGCAATTCTAAGTAGAACGCAAATCAAATTTACGTCAGCGTCTGATTGTTTTACATCCAATACGTGTCATTCAATATTCAGTTTCCCATCCATGTCATTACAATTTTTCTTTCCATATATGCCAAAATTAACAAGGCGACCGGGTTAAATGTCAATTATAAATTCTGCATTACCGGAACAATTGATTAGGGGTCATTAGAGGTCACATAGTCGTTGGAAAAACTTTCTACAAAGCAATTTTCATAAATTTTATGAAATCGCTCCCATCCAGATTAAAGGCATTGCACTGAGTTCCAATCACGCGGTTCGAATAAACTCAAAATTCTGAGACTTTTTGGTCATAAACCTGTTCTCAAATGGTCAAGCATTCTACAAGGACGGCTCTCGTCCATGTTTTGTGACGATCCGACAAGTATAAGGAAAGTTATTAGCAAAAGTCTCATCTGAAGCGAGCATTTTTTACTAGTTTATCATCCGACCCTGACCAATTCGTGACGTCAAAAGTCACGTGGGTTATACACCGTGGTAATCATTAGCCTAGTGTTTAAGGAGAAAAACATCTTTGAAATCTAACAATTTCTCGAAGTCTGATAAACCCGCCCTGCCATGCCCACATTTTTTGACGAATCAAAAATTCATGAACATGCATTGAATACAATCACTGTGACATTCCTGCCAGTTTAGGTTAAAAATGGCCTAATAATTGACGTTTAAAAGATTTTTCACATTATTGCCCAATAAGCCCAAGCCCGATAGAAGCCCGATAAGCCCAAGCCTACCACGCCCACATTTTTCCCAAAATCAAAAAATTCTTGAACATGTGTTGAATAAGGTCTCTCAATGGCCATCTCTGCCTAGTTTGGTTCAAATTGGCCTTATAATTGACATTTAAAGATTTTTCACATGATTTCTGTGAGTCCGATAATCCCAAACCTGCCTGTTGAAGGAAAAATAAAAAAAAAAATCACGAACAATTTTTGAAAAGGGTCACCAAAGGAATATATGCCAAGTTTGGTAAGAATTGGCTCAGTGGTTGAGGAGGAGGAGAATATGTTTAAAGAAAAAACCAACAGACGGACCATCGGACTAACAGAGATACAAATAGACAGACAGACATGCTGACTCCTATATACCCCCCAAATTGAAGGGGGGGGGGGTAAAATGAAGTCATTTTCATAATATTCTAAATGTAAATAATAACACTGGTGGTTAACTAAAACAATTTTCGCTACTACAAGGTAAAGATATTTTGCGATTAAATGTGAGTTTATAGTTTTTTTTTTCTAATGACAATGAACTTGTTCTAAAAACAGACCGGGTTTACCGTTTTGTATTGACAAACTGTCGGTGTTGTTATAAAATTTTGTAACTGCGGCTTCGATAAAGCCGTAGTTACGATATTTTATATCAACACCGACAGAATATAATGTATTCGCGAAAAAACGTCCCACGCTTTGTCCGAGTTCCCCACCAGTGAATAAGTTCAGTTGAAAATTCTCGATTGATACTTACCTATACGTATACAATAATACGCACTTCGAAGAGGCAAAATTGATTTTTAGAATGACGTTTAAAGGTCAATGTATTACTACTTTGGTTCTTTACAATGAATTTAAATCAAAGTTTAGCTTTATCATTTAGGCTCATGTTCACACTCAGGATATTATGAAAATTCATACAAAAGTTAAAGCTGCAGAGATAATTTCGTTAAGTTAGTACATCGAAAATAAGCAAAACCTTAGATTGACAGAAGAACGAATAAGTACGGTACGTTATGTCCATTTTTTAGGTTCGGCTTTGTAAGTGAAAGAGGTTTCCATCATACGTTTTCATGATCTTAAGACATTGCTCTAATTATTTAACTCTGGTGGTCAGTTGTAAAATTGAAAATAAAAGGAAAAATGGCGACTTAAATTTAAAAAAAATCTAACCCGTAATTTTAAAAATTGGTATAACTTTTTTTTAATAAACACCATACCTTTATGAAATTTGACATGTACATTTACAGAAATAATACACATCAGCTGTCATGATTATTTTTAAGTATTTTTTTATATTTAGAGGTTTTACTCTGAGCTCCAGACATTGTATTCGAAATAATTGAATTTCACAGAATATTAGCCAAAAGCGTTCATAGGCTTCTGCTCCATAGTAGACAACCATTAACCAGATAAAGCGCTCGCCTTATCACAAACTTTATCAGTATGTTTAGCGTCAACGTGTATAAAGGTTTGGCTATTGTACCGTAAAAATTCTAGAAAGACTGACTTTTATCTTTTCTGATAACGTTGCAAATTTTGTGAGGGATTCAAAACGTATATTTTCATTCTCTTGTAGCTTTTGATATCTTGATTTAAGACTTGTATAAGACTGGCAATGAGTATTTAGATGTAATAAGTATAAATTGGAAAATTCGTGTTTGTCTTCAGACTTTTACGATTCCTTTTATTATTCTTGTTTTACTTTCCAGGACAATTGAAAAGGATTATGAATGTCATGGTTTGGAATCATTGTTGTTGCATCACCACAGGTAATTATTACAAGGATTGTTCGAAGTGTACTGGGTATTATGTATTATTGCATAAGATGTGTGTTTTCGGGTCGTTATCAGCATTGAATAACGAGAAGAAATCGGGCCGATATCGTGAAAAATCGGTCGTTAATCGAGAAATTCTCGTGCGATATCGGACTGATTTTGCACTCAAATATCCTCGATTGGGGATTTGTTGTGTTTGATTCAGAAAATTGAAAATTAAGCCGAAATTTTGTCATTTCCCTTTTCCGCGATGTAAAATCTTGGAAGACCTCCTTTACATCCTAATAAATATAACATTAGTTATCTCCCAATGTAATCATTTCTGATGCCGTAATATAGTGACGTAGTTTTCTTGGAATCAAAAAGTAAACAGAAGAGCAGCTGACGGATTTTAAATTCAAATTGGATTTCGTTAATGGGGAAGGATAGAGATAAGAGTTTAATCGTTGTTTATCTTATTGATAGAGAATGGTCTAGGTCCAATACAGTGGTTAGCATATGTGTGTCTTGTTTAAGTTACTGCAATTTTTTTCCTTTTCAACTTTGTTTTATATTGAAATAGACGAATGCCAGAAACGAACCATAAATCTACCTCGGGAGTTCCGATCTTTTTTTTATTTCTCACACTGAAATGAACGTTAGGATATCCAGAGTATGTTTCAAAAAGAAAACTTAGTCGAATTGTTACAATTTCGCCTACTAAAATGAAGACTATGTCAGTACAAATACAATAAAACTTGACTACATAGCTACACGATGAAAAGCTTACGGCCCGTGTAATGGATATTGTACACACGCGATATATGTAAAGTCGAATGCCGGGAAAATGTGGTATCTGTCGGTGTAAATTCGGCTAAATTTTCACAAAGATCTTTAGTTATTTGTCCTATTTTATTACATTTCTTTGCAAATTATTCATATTTTAGGCAATAATGGCGTCAACTCTCGTTTTTCGGCTTCGCTCTCAGGAAATAACGCATTTTTTGGACATCTGAGAATGTTAATGACCTCAAAAACTTGAATAACCCTATATTGTACTACAATGTGATATACCAGAAAGGATCTGGTAAATAGTGCATTGCAATGATTTATTTGCAAGTGCATAAACAAATAACGAGAACACGATTCTTTATTTATTTTCCAGCACTAAGGAATAGGCAACAAGTCAGGAGTATGAATCAAGTACGCCTAACCCCAGGTAAAATTGAAACAATATGTTTACTTAAACGCGGTGGAGATTGCGCAATATGGGATGGATGACGCCTACGGACAAAAATAATCTCGATTCTGGTCAAATGTGTTGCAATAACTCTTTTATTTCTGCGACAATTTTCAAAAGGGTTTGTTGCATGTACCCCACCTTACGAAGCTCTTTTTTCAGGGAATGGATTATTTGTGGGTTCTTTTTACTTTTTGCAAAAAATTGATCCCAACCGACTAGAAAACGAAATGATAACGACTACGGTAACACCACGCTTCGGGAAATTGTGCAATAACTGTCATAGTTGTGAGTAAATTTTCAAGCGGTTTATTGCATATACCCTGACTTACTGAGCTCTTTCCTCAGATGTATGACTAATTTGAAAACATCTTATACTTTTTGCAAAAATTGATCCCAACCGACCAGAAAAACGACCTGAATTTCTTGTCGTTTTTCTGGTCGGTTAGGATCATTTTTGCAAAGACTGCATGAATGATTAAAGTAAGGCATACATCAGAGAAAAGAGCTCAGACAGGGGGATACTTGCAAAAAAAGTTTGAAATTTGACACAGAAATAAGATTTTGTTTTCAAAATGTCTTACCTGAAGCGAGGCAAAACTGTCCGTAGATTTAACCATCCCAAAATGCACAATCTCCACCGTGTATATGAACAGCTTTAGAAAAGGGTAAAGGAAAATGAAGTTGGTGATGGCATGAGTGAAGCGTATAAAAATTTGTTAAGTTATTCCCGAACTATTCAAACCATATATGGTCCATAATTAGTTGTATAGGGAAAAGTTATGAAATATTAAAATATTGTATAAATCCTGGATATATTGAATGACCCTAATTTATTTCAGACGAACATTATTCCATTCTTGTCGAGCTCTATACAATTTAGACTGGTTCCCTATCGTAATAATAACTTGTTTTCTTTGTAATGTAGTAACATAGGAACGTAGTGTAGAAGAGGAAGGCCTGTCAGACATTAACTAAGCTGAACTTATTGATTCTTCCTATCATGTCTGTCAGAAAACACGACTGACACTGCCTTACTAATTAATCCCCTCTATATTATTGGTCAGAAAACTGACTCAGCTGAACTAATAAATCTACCAGGGCTATCGTGCCGAACAGACTACATGTCCGACTCAGCTGAACTTATAAATTCCCCCTTACATGTCAGTGTAAGTACGCAACTGATTGTACTGAACTAATGGTTTTTCAATATCACGTCAGTCAGCAAACGTAAACGACTCATCTGATCTAATTAATTCTCCCTATTATGTAGATAAAAATTTGCGACTGACTCAGCTGAACTGATTAATTTGCCCTTTTATTCGCCACTGTCTTTGCTGAATTTAGTTTTGCCCTGTCAATATCACGTCGGTTAACAAATGCGACCGACTCATATAAAATATTTTTAATTCGCCCTGATTGTCGGTTTGAATATAAACTCACCTGAACTGAATAATTTACCCATCATATCTATCATAACACGCCACAGATTTTTAACTATTGATTTTTCATACTAATATTCATCAGGTCCGTCAGCATACGCGACCGACTCAGCTGAACTAGTTTATTAGATATAATTGTTAAATTCAAGTTTTATTTTGTCTAAGTAATTGAACATATGAACTTGTAAGATATACATGTACAGCGAGGATCTTGTCATTTTATAAATATTTCTTTGAAAGTAAACTATATTCAGATTCTGCTGAACCAATTGATTTGTCCTATTATGTCAGTCATTATACCCGGCTAATTAAGCTTAACTTATTAATTCACCTGATCATATCGGTCAGGATACGCGACTGACTAAGCTTAACTTATTAATGAATAAGCCCCGTCATGAAGGTCAGAATACTTGACTAACTAAGCTGAATTGATTAATTCGCCTTATAATGTCGGTCATGATACGTGACTACCTGAGCTCAACTTATTAATTGCCCTATCATGTCGGTCAGGATATTCGACAGACTAAGCTGAAATTATTCATTCACCCAGTCAAGTCAGTCAGTCAAAATACGCGACTGACTCAGCTGAACTAATTAATTCTCCATGTCATGTTGGTTAGAATACGCCACTGACCTTAAACTAATAGATTATTTTTCCTTTCATGTCAGCCAGAATACGCATCTATATCAGTAGAATATGCGACTGACTCAGCTGAACTAATCATTTGTCCTATCATATCCATCGAAATAGGCGAATGACTCAACTAAATAAGTTGCCTAATCAAGTCGGTCATAATAAGCAACTGTATCAACCGAACTAATTAATTTTCCTTATCAAGTTGGTAAGAATACGCAACAAGCTCAGCCAAAGTAATTTATTTGAACAATCCAGTCAGTAAGAATATGCAACCGACTATGATGCAGTAATTAATTTGTTAATTAAATCAGTCACAATTCAAAATGGACTCAGCTGAACCATGTTATTTCTTCATTCATATTGGTTAGTTTTTTTTTCAACCGACTTAGTCAAACTAATAAATATACAATCATGACAGTCAGAGTATGCAACCGACTCAGATGCAGATGAACTAAGTAATATGTCTAATCATGTCGGTCAGAATACGCGACCGACTCGGCAAAGCTAATTTATTTTCCGTATCATGTCAGTCAGAATACGCGACTAACTCAGCTCAACTAATCATTTCGCTCTACCATATCGGTCAGAATTAGCAATTAACTCAGCTGAACTATTTGATTCGTCCTAGAAACACTGCAAGCTATAACTATAAAGAAATAATTTTCGACCAAGCGGCATAATTTGTTTAAATAAAGAAGAAAACATATTGAAAATAACTCAATGAGTGGACGCGCAAAAATAATGTATGAATTATTTGCGACGTGCGCCAATATTGTCGTACGGGAAGTAAAGAAAATATCCACGTTTAAGGGCCTACTAGAATCCGAATCAATTTAGTTTTTAACTTATCATTGCTGAATTGTCAGAAATATTTATTAAGTCGGCCTTTTCTGTACTAGCAATTTTACCCGTCTCGAAATTTGACCTTTGACCTCGATGACCTTGATCCCTCGATGACCTTGACCTATCCGGGGCTGCCCTCCACCTAATCCCGTCCCGTAACCCGTAAGCAATCCCGTCCCGTAACCCGTAAAAACGATACCCGTAACCCGTAAAAACATAAATTTGACCTTTGACCTCGATGACCTTGACCTTTCAAAAAATGAACCCGTCAAGCTAATACCCGGGGCCGCCCTCCACCTTCCCTCCAAGTTTGGTGAAGATCGGCCCAAGGACCTGGGAGGAGTAGGGGAACAAACAGACAAACGGACAAACAGACAAACGTTGCTCAAATTATAGTATGATGTGTTAGCTGCATATGTTATGGGAGAGGAAGAGTAGAAAATATTATCTACAGATTTCAAATTAGTCTTTATGTCGGGTTTTGCACCAATGATATGCTAGTCGTGATATTGCAGGCCCGTAGGAACAGGGGGGAGGGGGGGGGGCTAAGCCCCCCCCCCCCCACAATGTTGGCCAAAAATGCAGAATTTTCTTAATTTTACACTGAACAGTTTGGAAAAATCTAAAGTCCCCCCCCCAATATTCAGGACAAGGGCTTTAGCCCCCAATATGAAATTGCTTCCTACGGGCCTGTAATTTATATGTATACTATTTTCATTATTTGTATGATACATATAATTATAATCTAGTACTCATACTTATACTTTTATTAAATAAATTACTCAAAAAAAAATCAGCACTTTCGTAAATGTATACCAAATCTATACCAAATTTGGCACAATCATTAAAAGGAAAGTTTAAAACACTTTGACCGTGTACTCATTTTGCTGACGTGTCCTGAAAATTTTGTGTCAAAACTCTTAAACGTTAACTCAATATCTTACGTTAAAATGCTTAGGGGTCAGACATGGAAAGTCAAGCAAATTTCAATATCGGGTAAATCCCCCATCAATTGCTAGGATCTTTCCAAGAAGCAGACGAGCTTTCTTACTAAACATAGGGGAATTATTGGTATTCTGCCCCATTCATATTGTAGACGACGATCAACGTAACATACATTATAGACGTCATTGTTTTCGTTGGCATGGCATCCCAATTTTTTGCCATATATTCTATTGCTGGAGATCTAGCAGGTCATGACCACTTTTTCGACGTAGGTTATTCTGTGTGTGCTTTGGTAAAAGTGGGTCGGGATTGTCTTGTTCAAATTTCCCACGTTATGTAGTCGCATTACCGGTACATCAACAGGTTGGATAATTTCATATCAGCGCCTTTGCGACGTTTAATTGCCATTAGCTGTAATGAGGTATGTGTAACTGTTGTGTGCCCAAACCAAGACGCTGCCCCTGCTGTAGGTCTCGCAGGTTGACGTTATTGGCCTTTCACCTCTTCTCTCTTCACAACGAATCCCGCTGTAAACAAATGTGATTCGTCCGAAATTACTAAAATGAGACATCATTCCATTGTCTCCTGGTTCAAAAGTGATGCGTCCATACCTACTGAAGCCTTGCTTATGGATACCTAAACGTCATTAGTGCAGGGTCGGCAAGATTTGATGTAAGCTGTGCGAAATCTATTCCTGACAGGCTCGTCACTTTCTGTACAACATTTGACATCCCAGTAAAGTCCAACATATTCTGGCCGTCGGAAAGTAGCATGAAGCCTTTATAAGGGTGCATGTAAATGATGACATCTATCCAGGAACTCTTACACATCAGTCCAAACATGCCGGTATTCATACAAATGATCCTGTATTGTATGTTCAAGGGAGCAGTTTTGTCTTTTCAATTAAAAAGTTTATTCTTAAGTTTTGAACTTATGTATGATATGAGTCTAATAATACAAGTTGCAAAAAAAAAAAAAAAAAAAAAAAAAAAAAAAAAAAAAAAAAACACATCTGCTCGAAACGACTTTCTTGTCAGCTTTTGATTCAATGACCATGAAACTCCTCCCAATCACAGTAATCGAAGACCAATTTCAAAACAGAAACGCCCCTTATAGTATTTTGACAAGTATATGACATGACTAAGTTATGCGTAGTTGCAGTCTGACCTAGATCAATGTTATTCTCACATGGTTGCTACCGACCACGACGTATCTATTCGAGAACAAGATGGTCCCTAACCAGACTGCGTGGAACCAGGTTTGGTTCAAAAGCATAGCAGGACAGTTTTCCAGATCATGACTGAAATCTGTTTTGTGGATTTTTGTGGTTTTTATCATTAAACGTATTTACTTTAAGGCGATAGATGCACATACACTTCATTCTTATTTTACAGGACCGAGGCCAGTCCAGACAGTTGCTTTGGTTTGGAAGCATCCTCCCCTTACTACAGGTAATAATTTCAAGGGTTGTTCAATGTGTATTGTGCCACAGCGTGATAATGCCTGGAAAGATTTGATTTATTTTTTAGTGACCAAAGCCCTTTTTACACCTTAATTTGCACTGTAACACAGAATAAAAATATATAGAAATAGCTTATTACATGGCACAGTGATGATAGTGTTTAAAAATACATTACGTTGCTATACAAGCGTGTAAGTTGGCGTTCGCTTGTTTTCAAAAAACTATTTCCGATATTATAAACTCCAGGAAAAAAGACGTTAGATGCAAAAATTGTAAGAAGATGAGAAATTGTTAGGCCCTACTGAGCAGCATTTATGTCTTCTTTTTGATACTTTTTTTTCTTTTATGATATCAATTTTTGAGACAATCTGAAATAATGCAAGACTTTCATTAAGAGGAGGCTCAAGGAATCATTGGATATGATCTATACTGCAGACATGGGAATTACTTTATATTAAAAATTGTCTCATATGTCCTTAAAGTTATGCTGTTAAGACAAATAAGGCAACGTCATTTATCAAAATTTGTAGAAAGAGCAATGTAAAGGCAAATTCTATCTGAGATTTCTGATCCACGAAAACCAATTACACTTACACTGAAATTATTATATATTTAATTAGGACGAAATTACACGGATTAGGATTATACGATAGATCACTTCAAAGATATTGTAAGGAATGTAATTCTATGTTGATACTTACATTTATTTTTTCTAAAACTTCAATATTGCCGGAAAATACGTTGATTTAAATTCAAATTTAAATTCCCACTCCCGAAAAAAAACTAAAGGTGTTCCAAAGGGTAAATTAAACTGGGTTATAAAGTAAATATTTTTCATTCGAATATTCTCGGATCTTATCGTTACTCAAGATCGGCTCGAACGTATTACAGTTACCGCCATGAGCCGATCCTGCCCATATCACTCCACAAGCATAACAACGGTAGTCTGGTCTATAACAACGGAAGCAGACCAAACAACCATTTAAATCTACGCCAGAAAAATATTTGAAACAAACATCGTTCAAAAGTCGATTGTATCCTCATAAATGTGACAAAATTTGACCAGATAAAATAATTGATGTGATTTACCGATTATTGACAGTATATTTCACTTGAATTATAACGTTAGCTAAAGGATTGATTTGTTTTGATGACGTCGTTTACGCGCGTCTACTTTCGCGTTCAATATGGCGGTCACTGTATTACGCTCGAGATCATGTTGCAAACACGTTCCAAAACGGCAAAAGGTTGCAAACAGTCTCGAGGGTCGCGATTCATTCGAATATTCTCGGATCTTATCGTTACTCAAGATCCCCTCGAATGTATTACAGTTGCCGGCATGAGCCGATCCGGCCCATATCACTCCGCAAGCATAACAACGGTAGTGCGGTCACGGCAACGGAAGAAGACCAAACAACTACTGTATTTAAGTCTACGTCAGAAAAATATTTGAAACAAACAGCGTTCAAAAGTCGATCGTATCCTCGTAAATGTCACAAAATTTTACCTGATAAAATAATTGATGTGATTTACCGATCATTGACAGAATATTTCACTTGAATTATAAGCTTAAGGATTGAATTGTTTTGGTGACGTCATTTACGCGCGTCTACTTTCACGTTCAATATGGCGGTCACTGTATTACGCTCGAGATCATGTTACAACCACGTTCCAACGCGGCAAAAGGTTGCAAACAGTCTCGAGGGTCGCGATTGGGTCGCGATGGAAATATTTTTGTAGACTGGAAATTTACTTAGTTCAACAAGATAGTGAGGGAAGAAAATTCATTCTTTAATGCGTTTCGGTGGATTATCGAGAAAAAACGGTAGATTATCATTTTGATAAACTCGCCGCCTATCCAGTGAAATTATCAAAAACGTGTGCCCCGCTTTCGTTCATTTTACCCTATCTGACGTTATCTAAGCAGGGCCAAATAAGTGACGCCATCATAAACGTTGCATAGCAGTCTCGTGCAAAAAGCGCTCCAAGAAAAAAAATCATAAAATTTCCGCATTTTGTCTAATTTTTGCATTAAAGAAATAGAATAATCGTTTGTTTTTCGTGTAAGATCGATTGATATTTCATTTCGTGAACAACAATAGCTACATTTTCACTCGTGGCTTCGCCACTCGTGAAAATAAAGCTTTTGTTGTTCACTCAATGAAATATCAATCGATCTTACACTGAAACAAACGATTATCCTCTATATATTGGAATTAACCTTTTAAAGCAAACAAAAATAAACAATTTAATTCATTTCAATAAATGTTTAACTCTGCTTGAACCACTAAAAGTAAGTATGTCTGAAACTTTTCGGGTTTTCTTCGATGTTTCTGTTATGAACCTTGATGCAACAGAATGAAATACCGATAACCAGCATTTTCTCATTTTGTCTCAATATTTTCTGTACTATATAACATAAACATATCTCATTCTAATTAATGTTCTTTCTGTTGTCTATAGCAGCTTTCAAATGGGAACATGTGTTTGTCTTACAGCTTTCTTTTGGGGGAAGGGATTGTGGATACTGCACGCTTATAAATTATTAAAGATTAAATGTGTACACTCTCAACAAACTAGTCTTTGCTTTTTGGTAAAGCGATTTGTGTCTATCAATGTAGGCTACAGATGTATCTTTGCAAGAATTTCACAACTTTGAATAAATAATTACATGGACACAAACAAGCCTAATTTCCAGCAAACTTCCTGCAAACTACAGATAAACGGTTCGATAGATGACTTTCCTGCAAACTTCCAGCGAGCTTTCTGATTTCTGGCAAACTTGTCACAAAATTAAATAGGTTTGCAGTAACATTACAGGAAGGTTGCAACTAGCTGCAAACATTGGTGAAGTTCTGGTAAACTCTATTGGAAAACTGATTTATTTTTCGCAATTTCACAACAAATTAGCAGCAAATTCGCAACAATATTTCGTTAATGGATCCGCTAAGTGAAAACTAAACTGTTTCAATGCCTGCATCAGATGTATGACGCATTTGTAGAATCTTTTTACTCTTTCCAAAAATTGATCCAACCCGATCAGACAAACGACAAAAAATTCAGAGCAATTTTCTGGTCGCTTAGGATCAATATTTGGAAGAGTGCCAGAAATAAAAAGGCATATGCCAAAGGAAAAAGATCAGTAAGATGGAGTTCATGCAATAAACCGCTTGAAAATTGTCGAAGAAATAAGAAAGTTATTGCTGAAGCGAGCTAATTTGGCTGTAATATATTATCTCGCTTTCAGGATGGTCGGATAAGGTAAAGAATTCTTCATAAAATTGAGGAAAGCTCTTAGTAGAGCGGTGTACAAACTGCTTGGAAATTGACGAAAAACTAAGAAAGTTATTGCATATTATCCTACCTGAAACGAAGCTGATTTGACTGTAATGTCACCTACCCCACAATGCACAATTCTCGCCGTCATAGAGCTGATAAAATTGGCAAAAGGAAAAAAAGAATTGTCATCAATGTTTTGCCATGTTTTATGTGCAAGATGCGTCAAACCCGGTCTTTATGGGAAAGGGTTAAAGATTTCTGACACTTTTACGCCCCCCGCCCCCCCGCAACACATATTGTAGGCATATAGGAATCAACCTGTCTGTCTGTTCCTCCATGTTCGAGCTTTATTCGTCCCAGACGGGTTGACTTATTTTAATAAAATTTACTTGGGTGTTAAACATGACATGGACATTTGCATGACGCAATTTCTTTTTTCTTCGAGGACCACAAATGGAGATAAAATGTTATAGGAGTATAATACGTACGAAAATGTTTTTTCATATGCTTTCATCATTCATTCGTTATGCATGTAAACGTTTGGTTATTCTTTGTCTGCTAATCATATTTTGTATAGAACATGCATATTCTCTGGAGCATAATTATGAAGCATGATCGGACTGCACATAAAAATAAACCCTTTTTTCAGGTATAAGCTTATTTATTTCGGCAGCTGCAAGCCTAGCCATGATTCTTACAGTAGAACTATTGACTGTTAAAGGATGTACATTAAAATGTACATTAAAACGGATACACGTTAATTACTGAACTAATGAAATCACTGATATCGGCCAATCCATATTGTTTTGATATGGAAAAGGGGATTACGGCATTTGGGACCTATACATTGCTACATACTTAATTTGATAAAGATTCTAATCGCTTCATGCATAAAGTCTGATCAAGATTCAAATTGGTCAATTACTACCTGTACAAATAATACAATTAAGGGGAACCCATTGACTTTTAACAGACCGAAAAATACCTCTCTTAAAGGGACATTTCACTCCCATTTCAATTTTTCAAAGTATGTCTTGATGCCAAGATTGGTTATTCTAATGGGTATAAATGCTATAAGATTTTTGAAGTTGTTGATAATAAGCGATAAACGCGCCTTTAAAGTTGAGTCAGAAACGACAAAGTCTATATACATTTGAACTGTTGTGGACAACAATTTGTTTAATTTTAACACAAAAATACATATTTCTCGTAAACGGCGCAAAATTTTGGCTTGAAATTTTCAGAATTTTCATAAGAAAATGCTCTTTAAGATAAATATGAAAATGAAATTTATGAGAAAAAATTCTGAAATGTCACTTTAAAGCTAAAATCAGATCTAGATTCGTGCTGGAATAAAATCCTCTGGTCACTATTTTCCAGGGACCTGTCCTCGGTCATGTGGAAGAGCATCGACTTCCCGATGCGTAGTTGCGGAGACTTATCTGTTTATTTGCTCAGATATTCTTCGCAAGAACAAGCATGATTTTGAGAAAGCGAAATTGAGACGGACTTGTTTAAACTTTCTGTTTTAATACTAATTTATTTGATACTTTCTAAAACGACACATATTTTGGCTGGTCCGATTAGAAAGCTGCTGCAGATGGATTTATGTTTAATATACGAGTAACGAATATATTGAAAATGAGAAAATGCTGATTATATGTGTCTCAATGTTTTCCCAAAATTGAGGGATGTAATAACCAAGCATTGTTTGGCATATGGCTTCTTTTTTGCAGCAAGAAGCCGAGAAATAGTTTTAGATGTAAATCTCTTGACCGAAATAGATGTACATGCACCGTCCACGTGTTCAGAAGAAAACAATGCAGTAAGAAATCTCACTCTCAGCTTATGGAATTCCAATCGAGTTGGAATAGGCCGGGACGCAAGTGGCTTACATCACAAAAACATTGAAATCATCGCCGTGAGAAAGATGGAAACTTCTGTATCTAGCTCATACCTTTACAACAAAATAATCCTTCAGGGATATGCATCGAGGCGCCCAAGTGAAGACATAAAACTAGATTATAAAGATGATCCTGATATCTTGACGAGAAAAGAACTTGCAACTAATAGTTCGGTTCTGAAGAGATTGGTGAATGATTCAATTAATGAGGTATATCTCTTTCATGGTACAAAGGCTGCAAATATTTCATCCATAGAACAGACGGGTTTTGATGTTCAGAAATGTCAATCTGCCTATCTAGGCAAAGGACTGTATTTTGCCGAGAGCCCGGTTAAAGCGGACCAGTACACAGGTGACTATTTATTTATTTTGTTGTTCTTGAATGATCTTCCTTTAAATGAAAAAATACAAGTTGTACGTACAAGCACCTTTCAAACATGTATCCGCTACGCGAAACTATTGTTTTCTTTCTTCGATTAGTATGAGCTTGTGTATTTACAGAATAGTTAAACGTGATGTACAACGAAAAAAAAAAAAAACAATTTTGAAATATCAATCTCAACAAGTATTTAAAGCAGGCACCTTTGCAGAGTAACAGCAATTTCCTTTTTTATATTTGCATTTACCACTATATCCTTAGTGGCCCTATAATTTTGCCTAGTCATTTAATGAAAGTGTTTAAAGAACAGCAGATATTTCTTGCTTCAAACTCTGATTTACGAGTGTTGGACTCTGAATATCTTCACTTTAGAATAAAATAATTATCTAGGCAAGATAATTAAATGAACAAGATTTTCGATAAAAAAAACTACGATACCTACATTTCAAGAAGTTCAGTCTTCGAAAGAATCCTTCTGGGCTGAGTACGCAAATCTTCATGACAGCTCACAACCCAGGGCCAAAAAGACTAAACAAATAATAAATATAACCTCGTTTTACTGGGAAGGCCGACTCTTAACGAGGCCAAAATGTTTATGCTTTATCTCAGTCTCTTCCAATGTTATTATAAAAGACGTCAAAAACTAGGTCTAACTTTCTGAAAATCCAACCTTTACGTATAATCAACAGATAGACCACCAAGCGATGTGTGTACCATGATTTTAGCACGTGTATTGCTGGGGAATACGATTGTGCTGAAGGACGGCATCTACATGGGCAACTCTCTCAGGCCACCGTGCTCCACCTGTTTGGCTATCAACTGTACACAAAGACATGCCATGGAAATGAGACCGTTTGATTCCGTCATTTTGGACAAACCGGGTGGATTATTCCGGGAATTCGTTGTATATGACAATGGCATGGCACACCCTGCGTATCACATTACTTATAGACGGGTTCAGTAATAATCTGATACCAACCTAACATAATGTAACCATGGTTACTTGATGTTGTAATGGGTGTAATTTAATCAGAATGCAGCTGCAATACAAATATGGGATAATGCCTGATATCTTTAATATCATATATCAAATATATGTGTTACAGCATATCTGTGAAATCAACCATTTCATGAAATGACTGCATTGCTAAGCCATTTTATGAAATGTCAGATTCACTCTATTATTACATGAAATGGCTCAAATTTTCAAGCATTTCATCAAATGACTGAAAATTTGTTCCAGCCATTTCATAAAATGGATTTAAATGCTAAATGTGAATTAAGTAATAGGGACTGGTATTTTTTAACTTTATTCTGATTTAACTTTTCGTATATAATATAAAGTTAAAACATTATTATTTAGAACATTATAAAGTATAATTATTGCATACAGTAATCATCTTGCAGTCATTTTGAAAATCAAAAGTCGTTGTACGGCTATTCAAACTTCAAGGCTTTATCATTTCCATTTTTCTTCAGATAATTTACATTTTCTTCATTTAGAGTTATGTTAACTTCGAAATTTGAATACAGAATACATAAAGCCACATAACATATACATGTATATGTTTAGGAATTTAATGTAGGTTATTTATGCTAGCACTTGTGTTTACAGTGTTTTGGTTCTTATGCCCCTGATTGGAATTGTTTAAGAAAAAAATCATAGCTAATTCTTAATTCAATTCGCAAATTGTAAAGTAAAAAGGGTTTCTTTGAAGCAATATGCAGTGAAAACTCTTTTAGCAGATTCGGCTGAAATTAAACAAGTCTTTCTGTGTAACACATGTATGTTCATATTCATAATTTCCTTATTTTGACAGAATAAAAACAATTCTTATGGCAGATTGAAGCAGGTAATAAGCAACCCTTTAAGTTATATGACCCATCATTAAAAACACCACTTTCTAGCCATACGAAATGTATCAAATTACACACACTTGTAAATAAACTTCACATAAGTTGATTCACCGTGCCGGATTTCAAGATTCTGGTTCAAGAAAAAAAAAATTTACAAATATTTTTACTCGATATTCATATGCAAGGGAGGTAATTTTAAACATTTATGTCAAATATTTACATAAGTATGCATTAATTCAAAATTCTATAATAGATTCACAATTAAACGAGAATATTTTCCGTTGTTTTGATAAAGCAATTCATCTGTAATTATTCTCGTTTAATAGTGAATCGATTATAAACCGTTCGAAATGCTTATGTTTGTATTTGGAATGGAAATGTAACACAGTTTAGGAATTACTGGCAATTTTCAAATTTCGCCTCTGGCTCTTTAGTGCTAATGGTGGGTTGTATACGTTAAAACAAAGATTAAACCAGTCTTTCTTAGTAACATCTAAATGTTGAAATACCCTTTGCTTTTGTTATTAGAATAATTCAAGGTGACGAACTGAAGAAAAAAAGATAGTATTTTTGTGTTGTATTGCTGTTACATATGTGCAATATCAGGATTCTTGCCGAGAAAAAACATTTTTTGGTAAAGTAAAAAGTAAAGTAAAGGTGGTTTATAGTCTCAAATTTACGAACTAGGTTCATATTCGCGCGACTTTCACACTTTACTCCACGATCATCAGACTTCAAGTCGGCTGTATACAGTCAGCGCCTGCGGCAGCCACAGCACATCGGCTTTCAACTCTCACGTGTATCCATTTATACACCTGGGTGAAGAGGAGCAACGTGGGGTAACTTTTTTGTTCAGAAAAATTCCCGTGATCTCGGCGGGATTTAAACCCAGGATCTCTCGATCCCTAAGCCCGCGTCCTACCACTAGACCACGGCGCCCCACTAGACCACGGCGCCCCATGGTACATTCCATGGCTTGAACAAGATTTGAAATCCGAACAATTAGTTTTACACTGTATGGGACAGATTGTGCCCAAAACTATATTTTTCTTCGTACTACATTTAGAGTGGTAATTTGGTGTAATAATGGTGTTACATACTGTTGCTATCAGGACACGTGACTAGGTAAACCTTTTTTCTGTACATTTCATGATTAAAATAAGTTTTGAAATAAGGAAAATTCATCTTTAAACCGTTTTGAAAACATTTTTAAGAAAATCTAATTTTCAATGTACAATGTACTACGTTTTAAAGATTCATACTTACAGTAACTAACTTATTTTCGGGGTAATTTTCTGTAAAAATAACTTTACATGATTAAAACATGGTCTTTAATATTTCTCTGTGCAAAATTTTAGTTTTATCTGACCTGTATTGGCTAAGATTACGTCGGATATAAAACGTCATATCACATCATTTCGTAAGTTTACACGGTCAACCAACTGTAAATATTTTACAAAGTTTTGCACCGCTGCATGATTATCGATTTATGTAATTTACTGTATGAATCTTGTTATACCCCCACCAACGAAGTAGAGGGGGTATATTGGTTTCACCATGTCTGTCTGTCCATCCGTCCATCCGTCCGTAGACTTTTTGGTTTCCATGCTCTAACTCGAAAACTGTTTGACCGGATCATGAAACTTTAAACAGTTGTTGCCCATGACCGAAGGAGGTGCCCTATTGTTTTGGGGTCACGAAGGTCAAAAGTCAAGGTCACAATCGGACTTTTTCAAAATCCATTTTGGTGATCTCAGTCATGAACCGGTTGACCTATTATCATGAAACTTTTACACAGTTGTTGCCCATGACCCAAAGAAAGTGCCCTATTGTTTTGGGTCATAAAGGTCAAAGGTCAAGGTCACAATCTGACTTTGTTAAAAATCCCTTTCCGTGCTCTAAGCCATGAACTGGTTGACCTAGGATCGTGAAACTTTACACAGTTGTTGCCCGTGAATCAAGGAGGTGTCCTATTGTTTTTGGGTCACGAAGGTCAAATTTCAAAGTCACAATTTGTTTAAAACCCATTTCCGTGCTCCAACTAAAGAAACTTTTGACCTGTAGCACTTTTTCAGTGACAAGGCGCTAGTGTCGAGCCCGGATAGCTCAGTCGGTTACGTCGGAGTCCGTCAATCCAGGGGTCTCGAGTTCGAACCCCGGCTCGGCCAGTATCCATTCTGACATTTGACAAAAGTCATTTGTATCTCACCAATGGGTGTAAATCATCTATGTGAGAGAGCAGCTGGAGGCTCGGTTTGGATTTTGTGGTTGTACTGGTGCGAGAAATACCAGGAACCCACGATTAAGTGGTCCAGCCGCCGCGGTATGACCTTAGAAGTTGAAAACGGCGTAAAACCCAAATAAACCAAACCAAACAAGGCGCTATTGGGAAGGGGGGGGGGGGTATTTGTCCGCTTTGCGACAGTGCTAGTACTATGTCATATAAAGTCTATAAACGGTGTGACAACATGCTAAATGCTAACTTTTGTGGATCAGTAGAGATTGAGGCCTGGGAATACTTATGTACCTTTAAATGGATTTTGGGTTTTGTATTGTTTTATATGCGTACAATATCAACATCCTTACCAAAACACTTTTCGGTACATTCCATGGTTTAAGGTTTACGAACTGAGAATGAAAACACCACTTTCTAGCCATACAAAATGCATCAAATTACACACACTTGTAAATACACTTCACATAAGTTGATTAACCGTGCCAGATTTCAAGATTATGCTTCAGGAAGAAAATAATTTACGATATTATTTTACTCTGTATTCATATGCAAGGGAGGTAATTTTGAACATTTTTGTCAAGTATTTCCATAAGTATGCATTAATCCAAAATTCTAAACCATACAAAATGCTTATGTTTGTATTTGGAATGGAAATTTAACACAGTTCAGGAATTACTGGCAAATTTCGCCTCTTGCTCTGCATGTCATTCTCAGTTCGTAAACCTTAAGGAAAATTAGAAATAAAGAAAATTAAGAAAAGTGTATTTTAGCCAAGATTCCTGACATCGTAGGTGTGTAATAGCGATACAATACAAAAATACCATTTTAAAGGTACTACCTTGAAAAACGATTCTTTGAAAATTGTTTCACAAACGGTGTAAACAATGACTTTCCAATATTTCAAATCTTCTTTTAGTCAAAATTGATTTTTTGGTGTACAAATATTATGTTGTACGAATTTAACATCAATACAACACAAAATACCATGCAAAAGGTAACGCACTGAAAATAGACAAATATTCGAAATCTGTCCCAAATGTTGTAAAATCAACTGTCCTTATTTCAAATCTTCTTTTAATCGGGAAATGTATCGAAATGTAAATTTTTAGTCTAGGAGCCTGATATTATAGGTGTGTTTAAGCAATAAAATACGAAAAATGCCATTTTAAAGGTACTATCTCGGAAAAACGAATTTTTCGAAAAATGCTTCCCAAACGGTGTAAAAATGAATTTCCAATATTTCAAATCTCCTATTAGCCATGAAAAATACTGAACATTTGTGTTTTGGTCTACAAATCTTACGTGGTCCGTACATAACCTAGATAATACACAAAAATACAATTCAAAAGGTAGTACAATGAAAAATAGAAATTATTTGAAAAATATCTGTCCAAAACGGTGTAAAATACTCATTTCAAATTTTCTTTTTACCAGGGAATGTACCGAAAAGAGTTTTTTAGTCAAGGATCCCGACATTCTATGTGTCTTATAGCAATATAATATAAAAATACAATTTGTAAGGTTTTACGTTGGGAAAATGATTTTTTTTTTTTGAAAAAATGTTCCCCGAACGGTGTAAATAATGAATTTCCAATATTTCAAATCTTCTTGTAGCCTTGAAATATAATGATTTTTGTCTACAATTAAATGTATCATTTATTCGCTTCTCTCAGAGTTTTCTTTGCCGTAAAGCATCTTATACATCAATTTTCGGAAGGAATTTGGCGATAAATCAATTCTTGGTAACCGTAATTTTAATGTAGTCTGGTTCCCGCCTCTGATACACTACGTTGTAAAGAGTCTGGTATTAGAGATTTACGGATTAGTACGAAATGGAATACGAAATGGAAATGGAAAAGAAATCAGGGGGATGTATCAGGATACTTGGAATATGGTGGCAGGCCACTCATATTTGCCTCTATGTAATTCTATGTAAAATCCAGTTTTTCATACAGCGTCAAACTTGCATTGAAAAAAAACCCCAAAAACTGGATTTGACGCCCCTAATAGAAAACGCATTGAACATAATTAGGACAAGAAAATGGAATGCTGATAACCACAAGAAAGACATGACTTAGAGGTCCCTAATAGAAAATGCATGGAAAAACATCGGGACAAAAGAATAAATTGCTGATAACCATAAATCATATCTCTATCAACACCTAATTTGTTGTTTTTAGCAGCTTTCATTATAGACGGCCGAAATATTCTTCCTTTTTCGAAAGGGTAAGGATTTGAAAAAATGAAATGTATTTATTTCATTTTAAGGAGTACTGTAGTAGTAATGGTCTGTGAAAAGTGTCTGAGATGAATTTGTCAATAGGTCATCTAAACTGACAATATTTAAAAACGCAAAAAGTACCAGGTACTTTAACATATTGTTTCTACTAGATCTGCATAACGAATGCATAGTTATGTATAATAGTATATGTAACAATTGTAAACATAACAGGGAAGAAAATGACCTTTAAAGTGATGAAAATTGTCTGAATGGACGTCCGTTTATGCCCAAATGCGATGACGTTGGGTGAGAGTCTGGCACCAAGCAGGACGACCACAGCGAATCCCGGGTTCTGGCAGGCGATTTATCACCGTGTTACGATGTATCGGCCACCCTTCATTACCAACCATAGCATTTGCTGTAGAATGAGCCGTCATAAATCTGCTGCGTAAGAGACTTTGACGTATATAATTGTCTTGACGTACAGTTGTTACACGCGGCTGACCGGGACGTTGGTGGTCTTCATTTGTTCTCTGGTTGTTTATACGTCTCAGTAACGTTGAAAACACTACATCGGCTACATTAAAACGTCTAGCTACCTACGTTTTCGAAACACTGCCGGCCAAAAGCCCCAAAAAACTTGGTTCCTGTCTGTCAAAATAATCCCAAAAATTTTGTATACGAAAATTATCAATGATTGTCGTAGGTTTTCAATGAGTAAATCAATTAGGCAGTTTGTACACACAAAAACTTAGTGATTTAGCACGTGGTCTGAATGTACTAGGTACTAGAGCATTTTGTGGTGGGAGGTTTAGAAGTCAGGTTAGTTTACAGAAGACACTACAAAATCGCTGGGTTGGGAGGGGTATACATTGTCTTATGTATGTCCCCAACTTATGGTGCCGATCGAGTCTGCAGGAAAAGAATGGTTAATAAAAATGTCTTTTGCGTTTTTAAACCGTGCCAGTTTACAGTAATGAGAGCTACTAGGTGGAATAATTATACCCCCCCCCCACACACACACACACATACGAAGCAGAGTGTGATATATTGATCTCGCAATATTTGTCTGTCCGTCCGTAGACCCTTTTTTATTTCCGTGTCCTAACTCAAGAATCGTTTGACCTAGGTCCATGAAACTTTACAACGTTGTTATAATTGTCCCAAGGAGAAGCCATATTGCTTTTGGTCACATAGCGCTTTTTCAGTAACAAAGCGGTGGCGCAAATGTACGATTGGCGACAGTTTTAGGGTATTCCGAATCAAACGGTGTTGCATAAAACATAAAAATTCTTGCCAAAGGCCGAACATTGCATTGAATAGCCAAGTAAATATTGAGAAGAAAGGAAAAAATGTTGGTTGTATTACTTCTCCCTCATATTATTTTGTTATAAGTGTAAATTTAATGCACTGTGAATTTTTTATATTGACCCGCACTTCCAACACAAACTTATTTTGTGAATATTTTTTAACATACGAATACTTTTAGACATTTTTACTCGAAGTGCCTAAATTTGGTATTCAAGCCAGATGATTGGTCTTTGAAACGGCCAAAGCTGTGGTGTGGTGTCATTTGCTGCCGTAGTCCTTAATTTTAGCGCGGTTTGTCAACCATGCATAGATTACACAATGTATGACAAAAAATCTGCCAAGTAACGATTCTAAAACGACTTTTGTACCAGCAACAAATTCGAATTCATCTATATCAAAACTTGCCTTTTTCCGTCAGGCATGCACGAGTTATTCCCTTTTTCAGAGCGATTGGCTTTTTTCGATGCATCCATAGCTGGGTAACTACTCAGGCTCGGGAACCTCTCACCTGTCACGGAACGGATCATTTTCAGCAACACAAATGGTAAGCGTAACAATCGGGAAACGTTACTGTCCAATCAGTATCCAGACTGACTTCAGGAACGGAGATTAGAGTCGGTCATATAGAAGACACAGACATAGTCAGATCTTCGGATGTAATTGTGTCAAGTACATCGAGGATGGCCGAACCCGCCAGTAGACGGATTTGTTCAGCGACGAATCACGCTTCACACCTTAAAAATCAAAGGACGGACACGAATCGGTCAGAGCTCTACCCTGGCGTTATCCAAGTCGACACTTTTCCGTCTATGGTCGGTCATGGTTTAGGGCAGGACCAAACATCATTAAAGACACAACTCGTCGTGTTTTCGTAATTGACACAAGAGGTGGATATCCCTCTTGTGATGTTAATTTGTTTTAAAAGACACCCTTCTGTGACGTGAAGTTTAGCTCTTCCTCTGCGAATGAGACTTTTGTCTGCACAGATGCCATCTGCAGTTTGTATATGATCCAATTTTTGGCTGCTCAAATTTCTTTTCTTTCGATGAAATAATAAATGTGATATACAAAATTAAACAAATATTTGCCTTTGGAGTGTATTTTAGCACAAATTTATTTCAATGTTATCTATTATCAAAAGGGAATACCGGCACATAAAAAGAGAAAAAAGAGAAAAGACAACGTAGGATTTGAACCCACCACCTCCGAATTTAGACACGTTCACCCAACACAGAAATAGGGGAACCATCATCACGTATGCTGAGATGCTCCCTCCTTCGCCACAATTTATTTCGGTTTCGTATTCGTATTCCATTTCGTACTAATTCGTAAATCTCTAACAGAGATTTACGAATTAGTACGAAATGGAATACGAATACGAAACCGAAATGAATTGTAGGGGCGGAGGGGGCATCTCAATATACGTGACGATGGTTCCCATTCTTCTACGTTGACTGAATGTGTATAAATTCAGAGGTGGTGGGTTCAAATCCTACTTTGTCTTCTTTCCTTTTTATACGCCCGTCGAAGACGGGACGTATTATGGGATCACCCGTGATGTCCGGCGTCCGGTGTCCGGCGTCCGGGCGTCCGGGCGTCCGGCGGCGTCCACTTCTTTGTCCGGAGCATAACTTTGTCACCTTAAGTCCGATTGACTTTAAACTTGGCAGTTATATTCTTCTCATCATTACGGAGTGCAGTGCACAAGAACCATAACTCTACCTGGCTTATTTTTTGAGTTATTGCCCTTTGTTGTTTTTCATACTTGAATCTTGTCCGGAGTATATCTCTAAAAGTATAATAGCTAGGATCATCAAACTTCATGGGTGTATAGATCTCACCAAGGGGGAGTGCAGTGCACAAGAACCATAACTCTACCTGGCTTATTTTTTGAGTTATTGCCCTTTGTTGTTTTTCATACTTGAATCTTGTCCGGAGTATATCTCTAAAAGTATAATAGCTAGGATCATGAAACTTCATGGGTGTATAGATCTCACCAAGGGGGAGTGCAGTGCACAAGAACCATAAACTCTACCTGGCTTATTTTTTGAGTTATTGCCCTTTGTTGTTTTTCATACTTGAATCTTGTCCGGAGTATATCTCTAAAAGTATAATAGCTAGGATCATGAAACTTCATGGGTGTATAGATCTCATCAAAGGGGAGTGCAGTGCACAAGAACCATAACTCTACCTGGCTTACTTTTTGAGTTATTGCCCTTTGTTGTTTTTCATACTTGAATCTTGTCCGGAGTATATCTCTAAAAGTATAATAGCTAGGATCATGAAACTTCATGGGTGTATAGATCTCACCAAGGGGGAGTGCAGTGCACAAGAACCATAACTCTACCTGGCTTATTTTTAAGTTATTGCCCTTTGTTGTTTTTCATACTTGAATCTTGTCCGGAGTATATCTCTAAAAGTATAATAGCTAGGATCATGAAACTTCATGGGTGTATAGATCTCACCAAGAGGGAGTGCAGTACACAAGAACCATAACTCTACCTGGCTTGTTTTTTGAGTTGTTGTCCTTTGTTGTTTTTCATACTTGAATCTTGTCCGGAGTATATCTCTAAAAGTATAATAGCTAGGATCATGAAACTTCATGGGTGTATAGATCTCACCAAGGGGGAGTGTAGTGCACAAGAACCATAACTCTACCTGACCTATTTTTTGAGTTGTTTCCCTTTGTTGTTTTCATACTAGAATCTTGTCCGGAGTATATCTCTAAAAGTATGATACATGTAGCTAGGATCATGAAACTTCATGGGTGTATAGATCTCATCAAAGGGGAGTGCAGTGCACAAGAACCATAATTCTACCTGGCCTATTTTTTAGCTCACCTGAGCACGAAGTGCTCAAGGTGAGCTATTGTGGTCGCTTTTTGTCCGTCGTCCGTCCGTCTGTCCGTCTGTCCGGCTGTTCACAATTTGTTGTTACCACTCTAGCATCTACAAATATTGACCAATCTTGACCAAACTTGGTCAAAACATGTATGATCATAAGTTCTCGGACAAGTTCGATTTTGGGTCAGATCGGATCAGGAAGTCCGGAGTTATGTGCCCTTGAACGTCAAAAATAGCTAGTTTAGACTTTGTTACCACTCTAGTATCTACAAATATTGACCAATCTTGACCAAACTTGGTCAAAACATGTATGACCATAAGTTCTCGGACGAGTTCAATTTTGGGTTAGATCGAATCAGGAAGTCCGGAGTTATGTGCCCTTGAACGTCAAAAATAGCTAGTTTAGACTTTGTTACCACTCTAGTATCTACAAATATTGACCAATCTTGACCAAACTTGGTCAAAACATGTATGACCATAAGTTCTCGGACAAGTTCGATTTTGGGTCAGATCGGATCAGGAAGTCCGGAGTTATGTGCCCTTGAACGTCAAAAATAGCTAGTTTAGACTTTGTTACCACTCTAGCATCTACAAATATTGACCAATCTTGACCAAACTTGGTCAATAGATGTATGACCATAGGTTCTCGGATGAGATTGATTTGAGTCAGATCGAACAAGGAAGTCGGGAGTTATGTGCCCTTGAACGTCAAAAATTGCTAGTTTCGACTTTGTTACCACTCTAGTACCTACAAATATCGACCAATCTTAAGCAAACCTAGTCAAGACATGTATGACCATAAGTTCTCAGATGAGTTTGATTTTGAGTCAGATCGGACTAGGAAGTCCGGAGTTATGTGCCCTTGAATGTCAAAAATGGCTAGTTTTGACTTTGTTACCACTCTAGCATCTACAAATATTGACTAGTCAAGACAAAACTTTGCCACAATGTTGGTTACTATAATATCTTGGATGAGTTCGATTTCCAGTGTGATAGGAGCAGGAAGTCTGGAGTTATGTGCCCTTGAATTTGACAAAATTACTGTTTTCGACTTTGTTTACACTGTAGCATCTACATATATTGACCAATCAAGACAAAACTTGGCCACAATGTTGGTGACCATAAGATCCTTGATGAGTTAAATTTTCAGCTTGATTTGACCAGAAGAACAAGAGTTATTGGCCCTTTTATTTAATGAAATTACCGTTTTCGACTTTATTTTCCCTCTAACAAACACAAATATAGACCAATCAAGACACCACTTGGTCGCAATCTTGGTGACCTTAAGATCTTATATGTTTTAATTTGTCAGATTGATTTGACTAAAAAAACAGAGTTGTATGCCCTTGACGGTTACAAAATTGCAGTTTTCGACTTTGTTTTCTCTCAAACAGCAATAAATATTAACCAATAAAAAACTTGAACATAATGTTGATGAGAATATCTTTATCAGAATAGAGTTATGTGCCCTTGACTGTGACAAAATTGTTGTTTTCTTCCACAAGTTTGTTTTTACTGTAACAGCTACAAATATTTATCATTCAAGATTATGAAAGCAGTTTTCAGCTGGATCATAATCTCGCGTCTTGAATTATGTGCTCTTGAACTTGACAACATTATGACTTTCATTCTATCTAAGGTGCAGGTGAGCGATTAAGGACCATCATGGTCCTCTTGTTTAGTTATTGCCCTGTGTTATTTTTCATACTTCATTTTTGTCCAGGGCATATCTCGAAAAATATAATAGCTAGGACCATGAAACTTTTACCAACCTGCTCCCCCTGTCGACATAAAGCAGTGTTACGGGCGTATCTTGTGACAGTTTGACACCTTGTTTCTTTTTAAGTACCGGCATTCCCTTTTAATAACGGATAGGATTGATTTATTTGTACTAAAACACAATTCAAATGCAAATATTTATTTGATTTTGTATATACCATTTATTATTTCATCGGAAAAAAAGTTTGAACATGGAATTATATACAAACCGCAGATGTCATCTGTACAGAGAAAAACTCATTCACAGAAGAAGGATTATCCCATTGCCGCATATTGACACTTTATGAAGCCTCACATGATAAAGGCTTTGGAAAATGAAAAAATGGTTTGTAAAAAAAACCCCAAATTCTCAATTTCTACCCCAAAAGTAACAAAATTTCAACATTTCCTATCATTGAAAATGTCGTCTGCACCTTCTTTCAATTTGGACAGGCTTTAGATTATGTCGTTTGGTAATTGGTTATACTTTACGTCACAGAAGTGTGTCTTTTATAACAAATTAACTTCAGAAGAAGGATATCCAGCTCTTGCGTTAATTAAGAAAACACAACGAATTTTACCTTCCGTGATGTTTGATCCTGCCCTAAACCATGACCGATTCTCGACGGAAAAGTGTCGACTTCGATAACACCTAAGTAGCGCTCCCATATGCATCGACCGATCTGTGTCCATCATTTGATATTAAATATGTGAACCGTGATTCATCACTGAACACAATTATCTACTGGCGGGTTTAGCCATCCTCGATATACCTTGCACAATTACATACAAAGATCTGACTACGTATGTGCATAGGTGTATAGTATATGGCCGACTTTAATCTCCGCTCCCGAAGTCAGTCTAAACGCCGATTTGACAGTAATGATATCCTATTGTTATGGCTGCAATTTGTTTTGCTGAAAATGGTCCGTTCCGTGATAGTTGAGAGGTTCGTATTCTATTTCATGAGCCTGAGTAGTGACTCGGCTATGGATGCGTCGAAGAAAGCCAATCGTTCTGAAAACGGGAATGCCTGACGGAAAAGAGCGAGTTTTGGTATAGATTACTTAGAATTTATTGCTGGTAACAAAGTCGATTTAAAATCGTCACCTGACTGAACTTTTGTCATACATTGTGAGATATATGTATGATTGACGAAGAGCACTAAAATACGGACCACGACAGCAAATGGCACTACAGCTTGGACGGTTCCAAAGACCAATCATCTGGCTTGAACACCAAATCTGAGTAATTCGAGTAGAAATGTCTAAAATATTCACCGTGTCTAACATTTTACCACGTATATATTTTCACTGGTGGTGAACTCGGCCAAAGAGTGGGACGTTTTTTCGCGATCATAGTATTCCGTCGGTGTTGTTATAAAATCTCGTAACTACGGCTTCGATAAAGCCGTAGTTACGAGATTTTATAACAACACAGACGGTTTGTCAATACATATCGGTAAAGCCGGTCTATTTTTAGACCAAATTCATTGTTATTATAAAAACTATCCAATCAGATCTTTATACTCACATTTAAACGCAAAATATCTTTACCTTATTGTAGCGAAAACCACAAGTGATTTTGTGAACTTGTTGGTCACGCCGATTACTATCGGTAGTAGGCAATGACTTCGAGTTGCACGTGCAGCATCAAATTCATTGATTTGAGCACCGGCTCCGGAGTTCAGTGAAGAATGACAATCATAAACATGTTAAGGCGCGTTCCCATTGCCGACCAAATCCACTCGATCAAGCTCGACCAAGCGATCGACTACTGCTCGAGCTTGGTCGGCAAAAGTGATCGGGACGATCGAGCATGGTCGGCAAAAATGATCGGGAATTAATCTACAAGAGATAAAGAAGAGGTCGTGTAAACACATTTGATCGAGTTTAATCGGGTATGATCGGGGAATTTAGGCGATCGAATTGATCGAGTTGATTTGGTCGGCAATGGGAACGCGGCTTTAATGGTATAAAAATTGAAGCCGTGCAGATGGATTCTTCCTGGAAGAATAAAATTGAAATTATTCGCATGTACAAAAACATTCGCAAAATAAGATTGTGTTGGAAGTGTGGGTCAGTATAAAAAATCACAGTACATTAAATTAACACTTATAATTACGAAAAAACTTTGAGAGAGAAGAAGTAATTGCTTACGACCAACATGTTCACCCTTTCCTTCAATATTGACTTGGCTATTTGATACACTATTTCGGCCACGGAAAGAGTTTTTAAGTCGTCTGCAACACCTTTTGATTTGGACAACCCTAAAACTGTCTCCAATCGGACATTTGCGCCCCTTTGCCTTGTTTATAAATGGTGCTACGTAATCAAAAACAACATGACGCCTCATCAGAACGAATACAACAACGTTGTAAAGTTTCATGGACCTAAGTCAAACGATTAAAAAAATAGGGCAATGAAATTAAAAAAAAAGGTTTACGGACGGACGGATTGGCGGACCGACGGACGTCCGGACAAATATTGTGAGATCAGTATACCCCTCCTTACTTCGTATGTGTGTGTGGGGGGTATAATAATTCCCTCTGGTAGATATCTAGCTCTCTTTATTGTGGATGACATAATGAAAAAAAAATCTCAGACGCTTTTCACAGACCATTGCTACTACATCACTCATTGAAATGAATTTTTTTACCATTTCGAACAAGACAAAATATCAAGGCCGTCTAATTTGACAGCCGCTACAGACAACAAATTGGGTGTTGATAGAAATATAATTTGTGATTTTTCTTTCGTCCCGATGCTTTTTGGTGCCTTGTCAAAGTTTGAAAGTATATGAAAAAGTTGATTTTACATAGAATTACATAGAGGCAAATATGAGTGACCTGCCACCATATTCCAAGTATCCTGATACATCCCCCTGATTTCATTTCCATTTCCATTTCGTATTCCATTTCATACTAATCCGTAAATCTCTATTACCTGGCAAACCGCGTCCATTGATTGGTTAGTATTCACAACCGATGAAACGCCTCGACCAATCAGAGCCGCTCGTTGACGGTCATGTTTATGACCGTGGAGATTAGCTATAACCTCACAATAATGCCTAAAATTACGTTGCATAATTTATCCTTGCTTTGTTTCTGTGTCATTTTCCTAGTATTTAGATTAAATCTTTTCAATTAACCTATTCACAAATAATGACTCTTTTTGTAAATCTAACGAGATGATGTCTTTGGAAAACACTGTTGAAAGTAAATAAAAAGTGCTGTGACAAGAAATTTCTTCATTCCCCATAATGACAGAAAGAAAAAAATGTAGAATTTCTTACACGCGCAATGTCGTTTACAAAATCTTTTATTAGTTTGGAGCTGGCTAATATTAAGCCGTCTGCTAATGGGTTTATATATAGGGTATCCTTCACAAATCCGTTGAAAATGGAAAACTGTCGAATGAATCGCTTAATCTCAACTCGCCTTGTTTTTCCTTTGAATTTTCTTTCCTTGAACTAGTCTCCGCATGTGATTCACCAAGACTTAACCCATCATTATAATAGTTGCCAGGCAACAGATCTCGATAAAAGTCCGCGAATGATTCGTCAATCTCGTCTGCGTCGGTGTTGTTTCGCGCCTTTCTAATTGTTATATCGGACTCGTCTATCGTAAGTCCGTCATCAGCTTCATTCCAATTTTCACTGTCTCGAGGTTTTCTATAAACAAAGCCTTCACCGTCTTGTTTTTCTTTCCCATTCTTTGTGCGAGACTCTTGTGTTGCAATTGTTAATGAACCTTTATCAGCTTCACTATCCGGAATAACTTCATCTTCAATGTAAACGTCACTTTCTTCTCCAGATATATCAAGTTTGTCTTCATTATCTCTTGCCCTGACAACCTTATCATTAGCAGAATTATCAACATTCTCATCATTATCTCTGACTCTGGCTACTTTATCATTAGCAGAATTATCAACATGTTCATCTTTAGTCCAATTGTTATCTAGATCATCATCAGAATCTACGTGTCTGTTATCCGTGTTACTTGTACCAGGTTGGTTTCTATCCGCCACAAACCAGCAGTGTATATTTGTATTCAGATTTATAGGTGTCTGTGAAGCCGGGTTATACGCCTGGTGACCGGTGTACGACCAGTTACGTGGGTAGGCCGGCTGTTGTCCGGATACTATTGACAACGTACCGTTACTATGCCACGTTAACGTGTTGTCGTGGTGTCCGATACTTCTCGTGTTGTTGTATATTGTTCTGTTGTTCGATGTTCCATTCTGGAATATTTTGAAATAATGGCGTTGTATATCGTCGGTGTTATTGCAAAACCTCGTAACTCCAGCTTTAGCTAAAGCTGGAGTTACGAGGTTTTGCAATAACACGGAAGATATTAGTCAACACTATACGCTCGGATCCACTTTATTCTTGATAACTCCAAAATTCATTTTGAAATAAAAATAACACGATTTTATTTTCCTATTTGGTAATCGTTTGATTGAATGACCGTGTTCATGCTGAGTAGGCCTATAGGCTGATCAATACATACTAAACACTAGTAGACACATTTACAAACGTTTCCATCACATAGTCTTCTTCTTACCATACGCACTGTTGAGATTGTGCATTGTTGGGTGGGTAAATCTACGGACAATTTTGCCTCGCTTCAAGTAAGACATTTTACAACAACTTTCTTATTTCTCTGAGCAATTTCTTCTGTTGTATGCCATACCTGAATCTTCCTTGTACAAATGTATAGTCTTTGCAAAAATTGATCCCAACCGACCAGAAAAGCCGTAAACGACAAAAAATTCAGGCCGTGTTTCTGGTCGGTTGGGATCAATTTTCGCAAAGAGAATAAGGTATTTTCAAACAAGTCATAGACATCTGAGAAAAGAACTCAGTAAGGCGGGGTACATGCAACAGCCCGCTTGAAAATTGACTCATTAGTAAGAAACTGTTTGCACACCTGAAGCGTGGTTAATTTGGTCGTAAGCGTTATCATCTCGTTTTCTAGTCGGTTGGGATCATTTTTTTGCAAAAAGTAAAAGAATTCCACAAGTAATTCATATTTCTGAGAAAAGAGCTCAGTAAGGCGGGGTACATGCGACACACCTTAAGAAAATTGACACAGAAATAAAAGAGTTATCAAAATAGTTGATCAGAATCGAGATTATTTTGTCCGTAGTCGTTAACCATCCCATGATGCACAATCTCCATCGTGATACTACCATTACGCACTAGAACTCCCGACAGAAAAATAAAATTCTTCTAAAGTTTGGTACCTGTTGGTTCTTCTTGCAGTAACAATGGTATATCACCATGGCAACGATGGTTGCTAGGATACAGACGCCAACGAGACTCGCAGCGACAATACCGGCCGTGGTCACGGACGATAACTCGTGCTTGCAGTCAGAATTATCCCCACAAGAGTTATGCCCGTTACATTTTAGGTCTTCGTGGATACATCTGCCGTTGGAACACTTGAACTGGTCGTTTCTACATGCCCCTGTCGAGAGGAAAGTTTTTGAAGGCGTAAATAATGATTATGATAAGATCTGTCTTTTTGATGTGAATAAATTGTACTGTTAAACTCTGATATTTATTACCCGTCCCGCTAAAAGGGACCTCGTGAGACGTCTACAATATCCAATTTCGAGAAACGGATCAGACTCAGCAAAAGTCAATCAAATGTCATTTTGAGAAATGAGCATTATATGAGGATGAGAAGTATTGACCCTAGTCAGGCTGTGTGGACTGTGCAGTCAACTGACAAGGGTCGATATTTTTCAATTTCACTTTAGGCCATAATGTCTCTCTTAGCGTAATGGGTCACATATTTTGTTTTATCTAAAAACGAGGATTCCCGGATGGGCTATCAGGATGCCGATCGTTCTAAATATTAGGAACGCACGACATCATTTAAAATATAAATTATACTATTATGCTAATTAAAATAACTGAGCCAGTATCTGGAAAAGGCCTTTATAGGTTTTCGGGTCAAACATGTTTCAAGACCAGGTTGTGCTTTCACGTGTTCTGGTCATGGACCATATTGGCCTCCAATAGCTTCTACTGCTAGTCAAACTGTTTGTATCCACAGGCTGATCGTGAAACACCGCTGTCTCAAATGTTATAAGGAACCTTTTTTCAGATCCTGACCCAATAGTATAACTCTGAAAATTAATAAAGCCAAACGTAAAGTCCTAGTTTTAAGGTCTTTTAACGACAAAGGCGGCATTCCGGAACTAATGGAAGAGGCAAGTGCAACTTCTCTGAACAGTATGCCTAGCCCTCTTTTTCTTCCATAAAATAAGCATTCGCAAGGCCGGATCCAGTATTTTTTCCATTGGATGCAAGCCCAAAAACTTAATGATGCCTTCAAATGTGTATAACGTCGATATAAATACAAAACCTCGTATCTCGTTTTTGGAAAAAAAATTAAGGGGAAGGGGAAAGGCGTTATAACTTTTCTGAAACTGAAAGGTTTTACTTTAAATGGACATATTGTTCACGAATAATGGGTCATTAATACCGATCAGTAAAAATATCTCTAGACATGCAAGAATTGTCCTAACTTGACACACAAGATAGTATTTTGAAAATCGCAAAAGTCGACATACGAGGTTTTGCATTTACGAGAGTTGTGCCAGTAAATCGTGGACTTTAATTACTGTATCTTTATTTGACATCCGATCTCCATAATATTCTGCAAATATCTTCTCGCATACAATATTATCAAAATAGATGTAATGTCGATAGAATTAAATTTACAACTGTTTTATTGTGCATGATTGATTAGGTCAATGTATGCGTACCCAGCGCACCCCAAATAGACGCATTGAAATAAAAATTTATGTGCTAAACAAGGCCATATTTTTCCAAAAGTGGGTGAAGCGACACCACAAGTGTATCGCTCACGGCGGTAAATACTTTGAAAAAGAGTGACGTTATGTGCGCTTTGAAGAATTAGACACACGACGTTGTCAACGTGCGCCGGGTCTGCATACCTCATTAGTTTGTTTTGTGCAAAGAGAAGCTATAAATAGGTATATTTTCGTGATATTTTGCATGTACATTCAGTATATGTTTATATTATATACACGAAAAAATTGTGCAATAATTATTTTTCATACAATGAGCCCAGTCCACGATTTACTGGGACAACCCTCGTACACCGACGATAAAATGTACCCAACGTTATAATAACGTTATGAAGTCACAATTTAACTTTCGGTAAATGCCAGGGAGATAAGACCCCGACCACTCACACGCTAGATCAGCCCTTGATTCTTGTCTTTTTTATACCTTTCATTTTTGCTCTTTTTTATTTTGAAAAAAAAAAAAAAAAAAAAAAAAAAACATACATAAGACTTTATTGTTAATGCTAGACTCACCTATGAAATAAGCCGTAAATGTTATGGAAAACAACTGTACGTCCGTCTGCATGTTCGGGTTGACCTTGGTATATTTTACACGTAGAAACTGTGACTGCGTTAAGAACGTTTGTTGTCGTATTTCCTCTCTGATGGGGTTACAAACTCGACCTTCCAAACCTGAAATGATCCAGTACATCGCTGCTTTTCAACAAAAACCTCGTAACTACAGCTTTTAAACAAGCTGTAGTTACGAGGTTTTTGCTGAAAAGCGACGATATCGTCGCTTTTCAACTAAAACATCGTAACTGAAGCTAAAAAAAAAAAAAACAAGCGATGTTCGTGCTCGTTCATTCAGAAAATGTTTAAGTAAAAAAAGTGCTCATCATTTTGTTCTGTTTTATCAAAGTTTCTGTAGGATTCGCGATTTTCAATGTTATGGAACAATGACAAGAAAATATCGCTGTTTGCCATCGAAAACCTCGTAACTGCAGCTTGTTTTTTAAAAGCTGCAGATACGAGGTTTTTGTTGTAAAGTGAAGATATTGTCGATTTCTATTAACTCAGACCCACCGTTGTTACAATGGTGTAACGTGATTTTCTGTTATTGTGTCGCGCTCTGCGCGACACTCTTGTGGTACACTTCTTTTAATTTTAGAAATTACGTCATGAGGGATAATTGTTTGTACTTGAAAATCGTGGATATGTCCTACTTATATACTGTTTACTAGATATATTTTTCAAGCAGTACTACAAAGTATTCCAGATTCCAGGCTATGGCGATATGACGTCATTCACACACCTGTTCAATTTAATGGCCGTCCATCGAAAGCACAGGTTAATTAGCCACTAATAAGGAAGGAATATTTATAGTCAAAATAGTACAAACAATCTTACCAATTTATCTCAATTTAGTCGTTAGATCGAGTTTGCTTAAGTTTAAAAATGAATTTCCGATAAAATTATTCTTTATATGTGTACTTTTGTGCGTAAAACGGCTTCGTAATTTAGCAATGTACTGACACAGAAAGTGCATGTATTTGAATTCCCGTAATAAATCAAGTGATAAGTTTTGCCTTTTTATCATGAAGATGTAATAAATCATAAATTATAACGGTGTTGATGTATGAGATTTATAAATCAAATAAATGTATACAGAGAAATATATTGTGCTTTTAAATTATTCTTTGTCTGTCTGATCAGGTCACAGTGCGAATACGGGGCCGATCTTAATACAAAAAATACTTACATTATTTACAAGACAATTGATTAAAAATTTAAATCCAATTGACTCTTATTTCACATTTTGTATATCCATTGTTTGTGAAGAAGATGTCACCTTTTCTAAATCCAATCTAACAAATAATTATGACACAAATGACTTCTTGAAAACACAGGCCTCAAAAACTTAATGGACACATTGCTTTTATGATCTTTCCCCGAAAAATAGTCCGATACCTTTCAACAAAAACCTCGTAACGACAGCTTAAAACAAGGAACAGTTACGAGGGGTTTTTTTGTTTAAAAGCATCGATTTCCGTTTTCGATTACTTATCTCAACAATTGGAAACAATTATTTGAGACGAATCATAAAACGTGCTTTAGAAAAATTCTGAAATATCCAAAAGGTCTATACTTGTCTAAAATGTAAACAGAAATAGTTTTATGTCAGCTTTCATGAATCTAAAATAAAAATATTAGACATCTAGCACATCCTTGGTAAACAAGTCAATGATAAGATGTAGATTTAGATTTAGTTTTTCTTCTTCTTTAATTTTAGCTGAATAAAACATTTTGCAAATGAGGTTGAAAATAGGCCCTTTCTATCGTAAACATTATTTTTTCTTTAAGAAAATTAAAATTTGTTGCAGACATGAGGTTTTATAAGATCTTTTATTACATTGAAATAAATCTTTTTTATCCAATTTTAATAATAAAAAATATACTTTTTATACGGATGAATACATAAAATTTTGCGAGAAAAAGAAAATACTTCCTCTGTCCAGAGTTTTTAATTTCTTAACGTTTACCCGATTATAGTAAGTGACATTCAAGTCACATATAATGTTGTTTGGAAAAGTTTTAGTTGTTTTAATTGTTATCTCAATCAATTTGCCGCATTCTTTTAATTGTCTGACAGCAATATAACACACGTGACATTAACACCACACAGACCATTTGAAATGTGTCAACACGTGACTCTAATTGAATTGATTGGGGTTTCACTCCTCTTTCAACTATCAACACATGATTATAGACACGACATCAAACTACAAACTGACATCACAAATTTTATAATTTCAAAGCTTATTGAACACATTTACTTTAAAATGTGAAAGATTAATTTGTCTTTGTGTTAGATTGAATCATATTAGGAAATTATACACGAGCAAACAGGTACGTACACCAGTTGTCAATGTATAAAACAATTTCTACGGAATAAATTATGTTGAAACATGGTTTTTCAGTGTTTCTTCACAACCCTTGTCTGTATTAATTGCAAGTGATTTGAATGTTCAAGAAAACGTTGTAAAAATGAAGAAACTTCTGGTGACAAGCAATTTATTCATTTTCCATAGTGTGTTATCCCGTTTATCGACTGAAAATTATTTTCTGTTACATCTTTGAATAATCTTAAAAATGTGCCGTAGGGGAAAGGTTAACGCACATATAATGATGCTGTGTGATGCTCGAAGGGAAATGCCTAACAACAACAAAATATTCTGGAAAATATTTTTTTATTTCCCAATTTGTTTTTTTCCCGGAACGACCAAAAATGAGTTTCCATTCACTCTATTATAGGCCTACCAGAACAAATTAAGGTTTTGCCGTCTAGAAACGCGTTAATGCAACTTCATATATTGTGACAATGATTAACCCTTTCCCAAACAAGACCTGGTTTTGACGTCCCTAATAGAAAAGACTTGAGAAAACATCGAGACAAAAGAAGAAACTGCTGATAACCTGCAGTTTCTCATTTTGCCTCAATATTTTTGGGCAATATTTTACGCGAATCTTGTCGTTATCAACATCTATCTCGTTGTTTGAAGCGTCTTTTAAATTCGATCGTCCTAAAATTTTGTCGTTTGGGAAAGGGTTAAGAGAGGGTCCTGTACTTATTGAGATAAGAATTTGGGCAATAATTTCACTTAGATAACTTTTTAAAACCGAGTGAATGGGCGATTTACCTTTACATTTATAACACAGCTTATCACTATTGACGGCCGACTGGTTTCCCGCTCTTTTTCTAGCACCGGAAGTGCGTCACGAAAAAACCTGGAATACGTTGATGTTTATCCAATCCCAGAATACACAAAAAAATCAAGTAAACAAAATTTTAATTGTTTTATTTTGCAAAGCAATGGAAAGTCCCTACTTCCGGTTTCGCCATGGGGGAAATGTATAAATCCTATCCATTTGAAGACCAGAGTAATGCATACCAGGGGAATGTCTAATTCCTATCTGTTAAACGACCAGAATGCATGCAATGAGAATCGCTAATCGCGATGTATACCTCAATGATCAAAGTACCACCAGTACTTTAGTATTGAACATACAATTTCGACTGACCAACTTACATAATTTCAAGTATCGTTTTAACTGAACAAGTCTGTGTATTGCTAGTAGAACATTTATATTTTCACATAATGTTTTCAAAATAGTAGACTTTTTAGGGGATTCTAACAGTAAAATAATTAACCATTCCCCTAACAAAACATGTTTTTTCTCATACTTTTTTTTTTTCAAAAATAGTAGACAGTTGGGTTTTTTCACACACTAACATTATTAACCCTTTCCCAAACAAAATCAGGTTTTGATGTTCCTAGTAGAAAGGTTTTAAGCAGGTTAGTAGCAGCTTTGAAAATCAGAACAGATATACAGGGCTACGTACACCCGAAACAATACCAATCTGTTTTGGGCTACATGTTTTACTGGCGTTGTGTCCGCTGTGCGTCCGTTCAACCATGTCTTTAATAATAAATGTATCCTTTTCCTTTTTCCTCACTAAGCCTTTTCAGATTGCATAGACTAAGATCAGCCTGCACTAACATGCAGTCTGATCTTAGACACACCGACTATTCTCTACTAAATAATTATAGGAACGTCTGAGCTAGAGTGGTTAAAATGTCCCGATTTTGGGATTTGAATTAAAACACAATAACATTTCAAAAGGCTAACGATTAAACAAGTAACAAGTAGATCTATATTTTTTTTTCTTTTAAACCCTACTATTTTACCCCCTCTGGCGGGATTAATTGCATGGTCCCGTTACGGGCGTGCGTCCGTGTGTAAACCTCTTCTCCCAAACATTTTATTCTTCAAAATTTCAACTAAAATAGGCTATACGTGAATCTTTCTTGCATGAAGCCATTCAAATTTTCTAAAAAAAAAAATCATGCAGTACTCTGGTTGCTTTACACCGCTCATTGGATTAAATTGTAATAAAGTATGTGTTTCGCTTGGGGATAGGCCACTTTTAGAGTCATTGATGGAATTTCGATCAGAATTAAGATTTGGTTGGAAAAATATACATTCAGCAAAAGGTAAATGTTGAAAAAAAAAAAAAGAGAAAAATCAAATATTGCCGAATCATTTTTAAGCGCGACACAATTGTCTTTGCTGTACATTACAGCAAATTTTTACTTGTTTAGCCAATTACCAAACTTCTGTTGTCTATGAATTAGTCCAAACAAGACATTGTTTTGACGTCCTTGCTCGAGGCAGTGGTGAAAATATAATTAGGAGCTTGATTGAAGCTGTAATCAGGAGATTTTATAATAACACCGACAATGTTTTCATCAATCTACACGTGTAAAGCCTCTCTTACAAGCCGTCGTGCGTCATTTTAAATCGTACGTTTTTAAGCGCTGCAAAATCGCACGATTTATAAAGACGCACGACGGGTTGTAAGAGCGCCTCATAAGAATTGTCCTATCAATTCTTTGCTGCGTGCAGTCTGCGTCGTGGTTGCGTCCACCAAAATCGTACGTTCCACGTGCGTGCATCGCACGACTAAACGTACGTTTGAGACGCAGACAGCACGCAGACCGCACGCAGGAGCACGTATGACCGGTTGTAAGAGAGGCTTAAGACCAGTCTAATTTAGCAGAAGGTACATCCCTATTTAATGCTGAGTAAGTTCAAGGGAGGCAGGCTGTCTTGAAAAAAATAAGCTAATACAGGTTATGAGACGTTACTCGGAAGGAAGCGTTTTCATTACCTGGCACAGATATACGATAACCCCCTTGGGCTGTTAATAAAGTATCCGGAATGGTTTCATAACTTTTAAATTTATGTTCTAATTGTAGTGATATTTTCAACATTAATACTTTGGAGAATTATGCTTTTGATTCTGCAACAAAAACTAGGTTATTTGTATCAAGGCGCGTTCGACAATCGCTATGGCAACGCAGGGTCACGTTGAGCGGGGCAACTTAGTTCTGCGACGGATACGATGTCAGGAAAGTCTGTCTCACACATCTAATATTTACATCTGTTTGATATATTTGCCTCTGCATGATACCCACTTCTCCCATCCATGAAATCATTTGACAAAAAAGGATCTGAACTCTACTTGGGTAATTTTATGGATAGTTTCTCGGACGCAATTGGTAGGTCATGAACGTTTTTGCCGACGTCATGTTGGGACGTCCAGATCTTTTGAGGTCAGCAACTTCGTGTATGCAATCGTTTTAAGATGCTTTATATCACTCACAAATGTTTGATTTCTTTCATAGAACTATTGTTGTATATGTGTTCATCTTCATAAAGATTATCTTTGATTTTGATTTACCCTTCATTACGCAAAAGTTATTGAACATCATTGCTCAAGCACCATATTTGCTATATCAGCAAGGCAATGCAATCACATACGGTTGTTTAAGGACTTGACGCCATATACCAGTCGATGATGCTACATTTGCCAAGACAAAAGTAAGCTCAAAGATAACAAGAATTTTGGACAATTTTTGATATGAGAATTACAAAATATAATCACTTTAAATGCGCTTGATAACTCACATTATTATAGGGTTAATTCACGTTTTTGAGGTCGGTAACATTCGCAGAGGCCCAAGAAATACGTTAACGCCCGACTGCGAAGCAGGAGGGTCGTTTTCGTATTTTGCGGGCCTCTGCGAATGTTAACGACCGAAAAATACGTGAATTGACGCTATTATTGCATAAAAAGCATAACATTCCAATGATTACTTACCCCAAACCCCTTGATATGTGCGAAAAATGAACCGAAGTGAGATAAGAAAATGTCCGCCTTTGTTGTTTTGTTCTGATAAATCTTCCGAGAATATTTTGTTATGCGTGACGTCGTTAAAACAACGTTACGTCATAATTTGGCGCCAAAAGGCGAACGTCGCTTATTTAACGTAAGACGTTGAGAATTTTGCGGGAAAAGAGACAATTGTTTATTTTGAATGGTCAAATCGAGGATATTTGATTGCAAAACCGGTCCGATATCGCACGTGAATCTGCTGATTAATGCACGATTTCTATGGATATCCGCCCGGTTTCTTCTCGTTATTCAATGTTGATAACGGCCCAAAAACACACTTTTTAGGCAATAATATAGGGTTAATTCACGTTTTTGAGGTCGTTAACATTCGCAGAGGCCCAAGAAATACGTTAACGCCCGACTGCGAAGCAGGAGGGTCGTTTTCGTATTTTGCGGGCCTCTGCGAATGTTAACGACCGAAAAATGCGTGAATTGACGCTATTGTTGCATAAAAAGCATAAAATTCCAATTATTACTTACCCCAAACCCCTTGATATGTGCGAAAAAGGAACTGAGGTGAGATAAGAAAATGTCCGCCATTGTTGTTTTGTTCTGATAAGTCTTCCGAGAATTTTTTGTTATGCGTGACGTCGGTAAAACAACGTTACGTCATAATTTGGCGCCAAAAGGCGAACGTCGCTTATTTAACGTAAGATGTTGAGAATTTTGCGGGAAAAGAGAAAGTTGTTTATTTTGAATGGTCAACTCGAGGATATTTGAGTGCAAAACCGGTCCGATATCGCACGTGAATCTGCTGATTAATGCACGATTTCTCTGGATATCCGTCCGGTTTCTTCTCGTTATTCAATGTCGATAACGGCCCAAAAACACACTTTTTAGGCAATAATACCAATTATAACACTTTCCCGTAAAATACATATATAGCGAAAGAAGAACTACATCGGGTTTTATTTACAATAAAAACCCTATGTAATTATGCTTTGTGTATGCGCCAAAACGTCACGTTGCGTCAAGGTAACGTCAAATGACGTCACTTGAATGGCAATGTGTTTCCTACGCCGAACACTGGTTCATGGTAGAATTTCCACAAAATAACACATTTCTAATGTGCGTTTTTGTTATTTAGAGTGTTATAATGGAGATAATAACAAGTTTAGCGGTCTTTATTGCCAATAAAACCCGATGTGCGACGGACTACATGTGTAGGTAAAAACCGAGGCGCACAGCGACTGTAGAATGCGCGTTAATACAAACAGCATATTTGTTGTTGCAGAATCAAATGCACAATTCTTCAAATAATCTGTGTTGAAAATTTCATCTCATTTGTTGTAAAAGTAAAAAAGTTATGATACTTTTCCGGATACTTTAATATGAAAAAAGGCAAAGCCTCTGACCGTGGTCAACAGCTGTTATTGTTTTTGTTTTTTTTAAATAGCGAAACATGGGAATTACGCTTAAAATTGAAATTATAAAAAAAAACGTTTAGTGATGTAGGCCTAAGTCCTGCGATAGAAGTACCAAGCCAAGATAGCTTAATCGGTGACGGCGGAGTCTTTCAAGCTTTCAACCCATGGGCTGCGATTTTAAACCACAGGTCGGTTATTATACTCTCTGACAACTAACAAAAGTCATAAATCTTTCACTAATGGATGTGAATCAGCTAAGTGAGAGAGAAGCTGGATGGTCGGATTTGATATTGTGGCTCTACTGGTAAGATAAATATCACGAATACGAATTTTGAAGACCCTAGCGAACTTAAGCTTAAGAAAACGTGGATACAAAATGAATTCACAATAACCAACATCTCCCTTTGTCGCAATATTTTCTTTTCTATCAAGTAATTATACAGGTCCTATCTTTATCAACAGCTGCTTTGTAATCTAAAGTAGGCCTAGCTGTAGAAAATCTACGTGAATATTCTTTTTTAAACAGTCTTTCATCAACTATTCTAAAATAATTACTATATGAAGTTTAATTTTTGAACAGTTTTTCATCAGCTATTCTAATATAATTAGTTTGCTTACATTTCCCCCGCCCCCAATATTTCCTTCTACAAGATTTTGTTTTTTAACGGTACCATTTTTCTTGCAAAAGGACCCGCAAAATAACGTCGCTTGACGTTCTGATAATGCGCGGGAACGTCAACGTCGTGGGAACGCAGAAAAAATGACGTGACGTCATATCGGCTAGTTCTGTGACGTCACAAATAAAAAAAGTTGACTGGTTCACTAAACTGTGATAATTTGTTGTTACGGAGTTTCAGATAACGGATGCAATTTTACGCTAAACCAATTCACAATCTCAACATCTTGGATAAAGCCCGGCAAAAAGAGTACCGAGAAATCCGATTGCCGGAAGGAGCTCAAAACGAGGCTAAGACAGCTCAAGCCAAATTCACAAAGTAACAAAATCGCTCAAATCTATGCGCCCACAATACCGTAAGCCGTGGTCAATTCCATTGACCCCGGTATAAACAGCCCACGTACTGACGTGAATCTGTTTCACCTGCTATTTACTAAATAATATTCGTGCTTCTTCGGGCGTCATCCGTAGCAACGGAAATTGACGAAGATATTCCTCGTCAATTTCCGTTGCCACGGATAGCACCCGGAAATTAACGAATTTAATTCTCTTTTATATCCGTTTGCTGCGTATATATGCGCACGAAGATGCACGAAGAGTTCGGAAGTTAATGATGGTTTGTAACCCTTAATACGTTCCAAAACGACACAATTTTCAGGCGGGTCCAAATTCAAAGCTGTTGTTGCGATCATAGGGAATGGCATCTTCGCAAGCCAAGGGTGACATCTACGACGTAACGTCGTTTCTGTATTCACCCTTGGCGGATTTAGTCCGATTTTCTTGGTCTCCTGGAAAGCGTTTTCATTGGTTCCAGCGAGGTCTCGCTGGAACCAATCAGATTGTCGACTGATACATTTGTTATGAGTAACAAAATCATAACAACAGGCGGGAAAAAGCATTACATTTGCAACTCAAAAACGTGAAGATGGGCGATTTTTCCTAAGAATTTCACTGCGATAGACAGGAATTCCCTAACTTTAATCGACGAATTATTTTACTTTCGACAATTCGACCAAAAAAGCAGCTAACTATTACATAATCTGCATGACGTATGACGCGAAAGACTACGCGCGTTAATGACGTCATCAATAATGGACGTAAACAACCAGCAGAACAACCGCTAGACGGCGCTTCGTGATTTCAAGAAAATCGGACTAAATCCGCCAAGGGTGAATACAAACGTAGGTGGGTTCAACCTTGGCTAGCGAAGATGAGGGAATGGTGGTTATCAGCATTTTCTTCTTATGCCTCAATGTTGCACATGAAGTCACTTTTCTTTGAAAACTTCGTAACTGCAGCTTTAAACGAGCTGCAGTTACGAAGTTTTCGATGAAAAGCAGCGAAGCGTTAGGCTCGCCTAATCAGATCTTTTCTTTTTTTTTTTTTTGGTAAAGGGTTATAATCAAGCGTCAATGGTAGGCCTTTTTGATTCACAATTGCAAACAGACACCTTTGGCTTATAAAGCCTATTTGTCGCATCGTCACACCTTACCTGATATGTTTTGTCCGTCCATCAGACCGTCCGAAAACTCCACGTATCCGTCCGTACAAGACAGACTCAGATCAGCTAAGTGTAACATGAGATAAGGCATGGAGTACCAGGTTTCTATTGTAACAACACATGTCTCGGGACCAGAGGTTCTGGGTTTGAGCACCATTCTACCCTGGAACACGTTGTCGACTATCATGCTGATTTCTTGACCGCATTCATCTTCCATCGAGTCTGCAATGAAACAAACATGACGCTTTTCAAAGAAACTCTCGCAACTGCAGCTTAAGGGAGGCTGCAGTTACGATGTTTTCGTTGAAAAGCAGCGATTATCAAAGAACAATATACGAGACACGCTATGTAAAGAGGTGAAAGACGATTGTATACCCATTTCCTCGTAAAGCAGTCATTCTCAAAAAATGAGTACAATTACGAAGAAAGAATATTAAAATGTCAAGAGTTAGGCCTACCAATTGTTTAAAATGTTGTTTTGTATCGTTTTCTGTATATCGTAGAATTTTTACCCACCCCATCTTTACCATCTTTGATATCGACAGTCTTCTATGGTAACGTGTGTAAAACATGCTTTTCATACTGAACATTGTCGATATATTGTGCCATTCATCATGATCCACTCTTGCTTACCCATTCACGATTACGTAACAACTTTCTCAAAACCAAAAAGAGTGTAGGCCTACATGTACATTAATTATGTAATTCGAAAAGTACAGGAAGTTATTTTTAAGTTATTTATTGGGATACGATAAATCGATGCATTAAAATAAATTTAAAAGTCTGCATAGTTTTGCATAACATTATATTTTTATACATATTTTAATTGAAAAAAATGACAAGTTTAAAATGTGATGGAATGTTTGTCGTCAATTATAAGGCTAAAGAGATAATCTGTCTTCGTTTAAGAATTAATTTTGATAATTTGATAATCTGTCATTATTAACTCACACAATATTTATTTCCGAAAGTTCATCTATGTCGTAATACGCCCAAGATTATTCTCTTATAGAAAAAAAGATACGGTACTTTATAATTGACCTGGCAGCATATCTACGAGTAGCTATTAGCTAGGGATTCTCTGTCAGATCATTTATCGGAACCTATTATATACCTAATCGTAGTTTATAATGCCAAGTTCTCCACCCAACATCAAGGGCCGTTTTAATCAACGCTAGATATAATTAAAGTCCTGACATGACGTCATGGCACATGTTTACAAAATTTTCATATGTAAACAACACAATGTCGGACTTTGAAACTTCCGGTATTTTTCGTGTTATGAATAGAAAAGATCTTACAGATGCCTCACGCTTGAAAGATTCGAACCAGTGCACACGAAATATTGCATTGAGAACGGGTTTCCCTTGTTTACACAGATAAAATTTGTAGCGTAAACATTCATGACTTTGTCATGATTCGATATGTATAATCGTTTCCGGAATATAAAGACGTATACTTGACTTAAAGAGACATCCTATAGAATTTTTTTCGTAAACTTTCCTTTTATTTTTATCTGAAAGATCATATTTTCTTATGACAATTTTGAAAATTTCAAGCCAAAGTCTTACGCTGTTTACGAGGAATATATTGTTTTGGTTAAGATTAAGCTAATTGCAGTTTACCACAGTTCATTTGGAATTTGCCGTTTCCTTTTCAACTTTAAAAGTTTTTTTGTTTCGTTGTTGTTTTTTTTTTCGGGGGGGGGGGGGCTTATCAGCATCAATTTAAAAAAAAAATGATAGCATTTAAGCGTATTAGAATAACAAATCTTTGCATAAAGATATAGATCTACTTTTGAAATATGAAATGGATATGTGATGTCACTTGAACGTTTTGCAAATTCCTCAAGAGTTTGTAAACTGTACGTCATAATTCAAAATCTGCTGTGGATGACAGCTATTGTTGCCATTCTTGTTTTCTATCGAAAATCATTGAAGTCGAGAATTGCTGGCGTTGTTTTATTATCTGTTGATTATAGCCTAATCTGAAGACATTGTATTGATCACTGATAATTCATCAATTATTCAACCTTTAACCCTTACCTAAACGAGTTCGTGTGTGTTGGTGTTTCAAATAGAAAATACGCGGAAACATTCAGGCAAAAGCAGATCATACTGAGACCATATTTCCTCCTTTTGGTTTAAAAGTTTTTTGTTATTTATTGTACATAATCCAATTTCTATCACAATCCATTTTGTTGTCTACAACAGCTTTCAAATTGTTACAGTCTAAATATTTGTCTTGTCGGGAAAGGGTTAACAATTTTCCAAACTAGACCTGATTTTGACATCTTTATTAGAATTGGCTTGCAAAAACATTGAGGCAAAAGAAGAAAATGCTGATAATCAGCATTTTCTCCTTCTGTCTCAATATTTTCTTGCCAATACTGTACATAAGTTATGTCTTTATCTTCATCCAGTTGTCATCTGCAGAAGTTTTTTCATTTCGGCAACCAATTTTTTGTTGTTCGGGAAAGGGTTAATTACTTGACTTCTTTACGCTATTGATTGACCGTAAAATCGGACATCTGTGATCACATAGCTTTAGAAATGGGAACCATATCGCAAAAAAGAACCATTTGGGGGAGGGGATATGAAAAGTTTTGATCCTAGTCAGTCTGCGCGGATTGCGCAGGCTGACAAGGATCGACACTTTTCGTTCGAAGATTATTTTCAGAAATTAAATTTTGTTTCAACCTTTCTTAAATACAACCTTTCTTAAAATGCAATTACATAGGCCTACAACATAAAAGCTGCCAGACAAAGTTCCTTTTTCCCAAGAACAACCCAAACCTGGAACCATCTCCCAGCAGACGTACGTTCAGCAGGCTCAGTTACCGCCTTCAAGGCCCACCTAGCCAACCACTTTTTTTCTAAATCTGTCTTATATCTTTTAATTATCACTGTACATATCTTTCACTTTTTACTCTTAACCTTTAACTATTGCGCAACCCCCTGGCAAAATAATCAACCTGTTGATTGTGGCCAGTATACGGAAGAAGAAGAAGAATATCTGTTGTTGTTTTTCTTTCTCTTTTTATTTTCATTTTTTATTGAATGTTGTATTCTAGAAATTTGGCTTATGCTATGTTCTAAAGGCTAGGCTAGGTTTTGCGGACTTCTTATGTGGTAATCGACGCAAACTCGTTCGGGATTGTTGATGCAAATGTACTTTAATCAATGCAAACATTAGGCTATGTAGGCCTATTATCATTAATTTTAAAATTTTCAGTTTTCGTATGATAAATTATCAAACATTTATCAATGTTAATCATTGCAAATATATATCATATACTAGACATGAAATTAGAGGACGGGAATTTCGTTGCATTTTATATGTTTCTATTTATTTTCACATTGCAGGACTCCTTCATTCTTCCCCACACGTTAACCCAGTCCCTTGCCCAAACAACAAAATTTTAGGGTGCTTTAATTTGAAAACTGTTGCTGACAACAAAGTGAAAAACTAGCCCATTACCAAACGATAAATTTTGGACTGGTCTAAATACAAAGATGCTGCAGACGACACTTCCAAGTTAAGGAAATTTAAAATCTTTTGGTCTTGTTTGGTAGAAAACATTATGGGAAATGAAGAAATTGCTTGTGACAAGCAATTTCTTCATTTTCCACAATGTTTTCGACAACCTTTATCGTATTGGGAGTCAAGAATAGTCAATGTGTGGTAATGGATTAAAGGGAAAGGAATTTGTGTAATCTATGGCACAGAAAATAATGAGACAAAAAGTGTTAGATCTAGACTATTAATTAAAGAAGAAAGCTATCTGAAAACGAAAAAAAAAAAAAAACAAACAAAACAAATCTTACATATTTTGATAGCGCCGATTGGTCTGTATTCCAAACTCCACAAAACTAATGAGAAAATGACAACCATTAAAGTTACGCTCAATTGGCTCGCCGTACCCAACATCTTCTCCATCCATACTACTCCACTGTAATACCCGATTAACAGTTTTCTCCCTCAGCTATAGCCGAATACTCGGATATCGGATTTTTGCCAAAATAATAAAAATAAACAGTGATAAAACAATCAATTATGCTTCGCTTACATTCTTAAAGCATTTTTCAACTATTCTCACAATTTTATGATATCTAAGAGTTAAATTATTTTATTTATTTATTTTGACCCCAAAACGAAAGTAGAAACTAATTCGAAAATTCGGTTCAAACGTCAAATATCAGCCGGCGTTTTATGAAACAAGAACATAAATTGAATCATCAAAGGTTATTGCAAGAATCATGGCCAGAAACGTGGGGAATGCTATTTTAAAAGCAAATCCAAATATGTTGTTTTCAGGAACAAGACGATTGCTAATGAGAAAACACGACAAAAAGTTACAGACACTTCTTGTGCCAACTGGTGAGCCGACCTTTTTCTTACATTTAGTTAGTCCTGTCAGGTTACTGACAATACTGTTGTTCTGTGTAGCAAATCTAAAATTATTCTAAGTCCCTATTCATGGTAAAGTGAGGCATAAACAATGAAAAATAACTACATAATGTTTATAACCACCTTAAATTACTAAAATACTGATGTGTCAATCAAATTATGACTGTGAAACGTGTTTTTACTACAATTGATTCGGTCGGCACAATTCTTTCAGCCAATCAAAAACGTCGTCAGCGGACCTGCACTCATTCGGTGGAGGTGAAAGCTTCGGTCTTTTTCGTTGAAGCATTACCAACTTTCAGCATTAATATCTCGACGACTACACCTGATTATTAAAAATGCGATGGTAGTTAGAAAGTTTAAATCACATTCTTTAAAGAAAGAGTTTTGTTTATGAATTTTAACGATGGATTTTTGAAATAATCTGCCTCAAAGTTGGTTACCCCTAACGATAAAGACCGAGGTAGTACCCTCGATGAAAAAATGAAAGTGAGGCTATGACGTCATGCCAACTGATTCTATTGGCAAGCCTGTCGGCCATCTTGCTTTTGTATAGGGTTGTTGGAAATTTGGTTGGATTTTTCATAAAACAAGGTAATTTTTTTATTTCAAAATTATACTGAAGTGAAAAACAATTGATTTATCTTTCAATTTTAACCATTTTTAGATCGAAATTTTGATTTCAAATGTAGTAGTTTGAGGGCTTAACCTCCGAAGTTTTCTGCACGGCAGAAGTGCTTTAGACAAAATGGTGGAAATGATAAGACCTGGCATCACTTCAAAGATAAAATATGCCAGGGCTTATAGATAGGACTAACATTTAGTATGATTTACGACAAAGTTAAAAAATATGTCAAGGCTTATAAATAGGATTAACCTTTTTTATGCAGCATTACGCCATTTGGGGAAAGGGAAACATGCATTTGAAATCACGATAATTCAAAACACAATTTTCCCTACTTATAAGTTATGTGACATGTCATTTTTTCTGAACAAAGTCATAGACCCAGCACTGGCAGCAGTTTGTCTTGTTCTTGTTTTAGTCATTTGATAATTATATATATTGGACTTGTTGGGCCAACATTTTCTGCTGTTAGGAAATAAGGAGTTCCAGGTCGCCTTAGCCGAACATGCTGCGACCCAACACAGGAGCGAGTAACTGGTTGATGGGTGTACATAGTTTTAACTGTATCATACTGATTTTAAATGTACATAACCTTTGGAAGAGGTGACTGTCTCAACCCATCACAGGTCAAATTACATTCTACGAAGAATCCTGACCTTAATCGGAAGAAGAAGAAGAAGTTAATTCACCCTTTCCTTATAAGTGAAAATTTTTTTCCAAAAGCTAACATTACAACATTAACGTCGTTAAAGGGTGAATTAGTATAACCTAGCAGAGAAAATTTATTGCTACAAAAGGAGAAATGTCTCCTTTTGTCACAATAAATTTTCTACTATGTTGAACATTTTCTCCTTTTGTCACAATAAATTTTCTACTATGTTGAACATTTTATCCCTTTTGGCAATAAATTTTCTCAGCTAGGTTGTGTTAATTCACCCTTAATGTTGGTTTTTCTTTTGGTTCAATGTTTTCACAAGTTATGCCTGTAAGGGATGTTATAACCAGGAGTTGCTTGGGAAATGGTAAATTAGATGACTGGGTCACTTCTTTTCACAGGACCAAGAAGGCAATATTGTCAGAGTGTTGATGACCAAACTGCAGACTTCAGAAATATTGATGTCGCTAAAGTCAGAACATCAGGCATATTCCATATAGATACACTACAGATGGCAAAATTACTTAGTGCAGAAGGTTTGTACGAATTTTGTAAGCTTTTCCAAACCGACAAAATATTTGGGTAGTTTAACTTGAAAGCTGCTGCAGACAACAAAGTGAATGTTTTTAAAAGAACTGTTTGTGAATGAATGTAGTTCAGAAAACATTTAGGCAAAAGGAGAAAATGCTGATCATCAGCATTTTCTTCTTTTGCCTCATTGTTTTCGCAAGTTCTTTCTATTGAAGACGTCTAAACCAGGTCTTGGTTTAGTCAGGGTCTGGAAACTGGTCCCATAAATGGCATTTGAGGTTAATATGGAATGATGCAGATCAGCCTGTGTATATGCACCATCTGATCAAGATCTATATTGTTCTCTAATAGCTTTGTTGTAACCTATAACAACCAAAAAGATTGGACCATGTCGCTAAAGTCAGAACTTCAGACACATTCCATATAGATACTCTAGAGATGGCAAAATTACTTAGTGCAGAAGGTTTGTATGTATTTTTTAACCATTTCCTAAACAGCAAAATTTTAGGGTTGTTCGACTTGAAAATTGCTGAAGACAACAAAAACGATAGTAATAAACTTTGGATTTATGTGCCATATGGCACAGAAAACACTGTGGCAAAAGGAAAGATTGCTGATCACTGGACACTAGCAATTCATCTTTTGCCTCAATATTTTCCCAAGCCTCGCTAAATTACTCATAAATGCCAGGTCATAATTGGGGAACGGTCAAGCCAGGTTTTTGAAACTGGTCCCAGATAGCATTTAAGACCAAAGTGGATCCAGTCAGTCTGTGCGTATGCACAGTGAGTCTAATCAAGATCTATAAATTGTATTTTGATAACTTTGTCATTACCTATAACAACCTTAAAGATTGAATCATGATCATACTATAATAGGTCTACACATATTAAGCTGGAAACATGGTAGCCTCACTGTCACATACTATTTTACAACCTCATGTTCCAAACCTGCAGTGATGGGTCTTGATCTGATGCGACTTTGCGCAAGACAGATAAGGGCTGTTCCCATGATAGTTGATATCATTTATTTTTTAAGTTTCTAAAATTAGGATAGGACTTAAAATACTTATCTGTTTTGGAAATAAATTACAGCAATAATGAAAATGTGAGACAGACTGACAATTGCAAATTTTGTACATCAATGAAAGAAGGGTGACAGATGGAGATCGACATATAAACAGAGCCAAAGGGTTAGGAAACTCTACAGATTAAAATGAATGAAATTATAACTACACTTAACTTTTATCTTCTTTCCAAGCATGATGTGTCTTTGATATTTTATTTTGAGAAAGGGTATGTCTGAATCAACTTTAACTTTGAATCTACTATGCTTGCATGTAAACTTTGTTTTCCACTACATTGTATGATATGACATCGTTTAATTTTCTTCCCTTTAGGATTTACTGCTCGACAAAGTGAAGTACTCACAAAGATACTTGGAGAGGTAGTCAGTGCAGCTCTAGATCATCAGGCCAAGGTCATGGTCACAAAACCACAACAGGTATTTATTGTACCAGTTTTTTTTAACCCATTCACAAACAGCAAAATATTTCGGCTTATTTAAATTCAAAGATGTTTGTTGCAGATGACAACTTATTACTTTCTCTCATATGATTCTTATCCCTAGTAATGGATTTAACTTTTTGTCTACCATTTGTTTATGCTAGTTTTTTAAAAATCTTGTTTTTCTCAGAAATTTAGTTGTTATCTCCTCCCTATTAGTATTATTTATTTATAACTTTTTTTCTACAAGAGATAATGGTTCAACAGGTATTGTCACAGATCAACTCAGTCAAGAAAGATATGGTGATATTGGAGAAAAGTGAATTTACCATGATTAAAAATGATACAGATGTGAGTAGGTTTGTCATCTCTCTCTTTTTTAACCAGTGATTGTGTAAAGGAATAGAAAGAAAATATTAGATATGAGCCAGGATTTTGACAAAGGGCCATTATGAGAACCCCATAACCCTCTTTATCTTTTCTTTACTGTTTATCTATTATAATCTTTTACAAGGGTATTTAACTTTAAGAGAAAAAAAATCTTATCATCTATTTTCTTTGAAGAAAACATCATGATTTGCTTTTAAGTTTGTAAAAGTCAAAGTATCATTCTTCAGATGTTCAGTCTATAAATTTATCATTGGTCCCATTTGTCATTTGGTAAAAAGAACTACAGAAAAGAGGGGATAAAGGCAATCTAAATTCGTTATTTCAAATTCAGGCCCTATGTTGTGGGTATGCATTGAGTACCCACAATATAGTGTTTGATGAAAAATCGATGGAATATTGTACATTTTTAATTTGAATAAGCCATAACCCCCTCTTTTCTGTAACCCTGAGTAAAGAATTTTGGGTCTTTGTTTTTGTGTATTCCAGAAACAACAAATTATCATCAAGAATTTAGAAAACAAGTTAGAGGATGAGATTAAGAAGTTGAAAGGTCAAGTGTTGTTAGATGTAAATCTAGAGAGAGGCCGAGCGTCAGAAGCGGTAAGTACAAATATGTATAATAAGCTAATTATATGGTGAGGAATCACTTGACACCACCACCATCAACAATAACAAAACAAGAACAAGGGTGAGATTAAGAAGCTGAAAGGTCAAGTGTTGTTAGATGTTAATCTGGAAAGAGGCAAGGCTTCAGAAGCGGTAAGTACACATGCATAATTAGCTAATTACATGGTGTGGAATCACTTTACACTAAAACAACAATAATAACAACAACAACAAAAAGGATGCGATTAAGAAGTTAAAAGGCCAAGTGTTATTAGATGTAAATCTGGAGAGAGGCAGGGCTTCAGAAGCGGTAAGTACACATATGCATAGTTAGATAATTATATGGTGAGGAATGACACTTGACACCACCACCACCAACAACAACAACAACAAAACAGCAACAACAACACAGATGAGATAAAGAAGTTAAAGGGTCAGGTGTTGTTAGATGTGAATCTGGAGAGAGGCTGTGCATAAGAAGCTGTATGTACACATAATATGACCCGTCATGCTAAAATGGACCTTATGTTAAGTGTGGAAAGTATTGATCCTATTCAGACTATGTGGAATGCACAGACTGACTAGGGTTAAAACTTTTTATTCAAAGGGGGTTTTGAAAATCTAGAATATTTTCCCTATCTTAATATACATGCTCATTTTCCAAATATGAAATGTCGTCAACCTATGTCAAGTCTGGCCTGTTTTGAAAGAAATAGTATTAAGGGTTTCCCAAACAAGACCTGGTTTTGACGTCCCTGATAGAAATGGATTGGGAAAACATTGAGACAAACGAAGAAACTACTGATAAACAGCCTTTTCTCCGTTTGTCTCGATATTTTCTGTGCTATATTGTACACAAATTCTATCTTAAACAAGGTCGGTTTGTCGTCTGCAGCAGCTTTTGAAATGGAAATTTTGAAAATTTGCCATTTGGGAAAGGGTTAAGGGTTTCCCATAAGGTCCCTTTTAGTGTGACAGATCTCTACAAATTATTAGATAATTACACAGTGTAGAATCTCTTGACAGAACAACAACTATTGCAGAAAATTTTCAATAATTTTGTAATATGTGACCAATTTGGATTTGGTTTGAAGCAAATAAGCAACGGTCATTTTTAGGTTTTCAGTTGTCTTCCCTAGAAAGATATCTCACATCTTCACTAGGCAATATCTGGCCTATATGCACTGCTCAAGAAGCTTTTGATTAATGATTTGGATTACAGAGCTTTTTGATGATGAATAAATGCTTAATTTAAATAAATCTTTAAAAAAACAAAACACATAAGTGTAAATCAACTCAAATGATGGAGGAAAACATTTTGCAATATCTACAAATTCTATCATATATCATAACTATTTTTATCTTAGATATTAGTATTTTTAACACATAGGTCTAATTTTAACGTTATTTTATTACAATAACAAATATCTGTCATACTTAAAATGTTATTATATTAAAGAGCGTCTATTAACTCTTTCCCAACCAGCAAAAGTATGATTTATCCCTTTTCCAAACAAGACCTGGTTTTGATGTAACTAATAGTAATGGCTTGGGAAAACGTAGAGACAAAAGAAGAAACTACTGAAAAGCAGCAGTTCCTCTATTTGTCTCAATATTTTATGTGTTATATTATACACAAATTCTATCTTTCACAACATCTCTTTTGTCATCTCCAGCAGCTTTTGAATTGTACATTCCTAAAATTTTGCTGTTTGTTAACCCTTTCCCGAACGACAAAATTTTAGGGTGATCCACTTCAAAGACTGCTAAAAATGACAAAATGGATGTTATTAAAGATAGAATTCGCATAAAATATGGCAAAGAAAATATTGAGACAAAAGGAGAAACTGCTGGTTATCAGCAGTTTCTTCTTTTGTCTCAATGTTTTCCCAAGCCTTATCTATTAGGGACGTCAAAACCAGGTCTTGTTTGGGAAAGGGTTAAAGGATGCTTCAGACAACAAATGGATGTTGATAAAGATATGACTTGTGTTCAAAGTAGCACATAAAACATTCAGGCAAAAAGAGAAAATGCAATATTTTTCTCAAGTAAATTCAGATCACTAAATCAAACATTTCAGTAAAACCCATTTGCTAAACAAGCCCAGCTTTTGATGTCCCTGATAAGATAAGCTTGGGGAAGCTTTCAGACAAAAGAAGAAAATGCTGACGACCATCCTTTTGTCCTTTGGCCTCAATTTTTTCTTTGCTGCAATTTACACAACCCTTCCTTCCTCTGCAGTAGTTTTCAAATTTTAACTGTCCAAATTCTTGCCATTTGAGAATGAGTTACGGTAGTCTACCCCTAATCAGATTTGCGCAATGTAGAAATTATTCGGGTTGCGTTGAAAACATTCTACAGTGTACCTTTCCACAGCCAAATGTTTACGACAGTGCCCGAATAAGGTAAGATACATAATGACAAGGCTTAAAAAAATCCAATGTTATGATAATCTCAAAATGGCCACACTACGGGGTATTCCAGCTTAATATTTATTGTTACTTTATTTCAGCATATTACTAATGAGAAGAAGGTAACCAGTCTAGAACACAAAATTGAAGTAGAGGTTTGTACACTTTTAACCCTTTCCCAAATGACAAAATTTTAGGGTGATCCAATTTGAAAGCTGCAGTAGACGACAAAATAAAGGCTGATAAAGATAAGATTTGTGTGATATAGCTCAGAAAATATTGGGACGAAAGGAGAAACTGTTGATTATCAGCAGTTTCTTCTTTTGTCTCAATGTTTTCCTAAGTCTTTTCTTATAAGGATGTCATAACCAGGTATTGTTTTGGAAAGGGTTAATCCATTTAATCTTTTCCCAAGCAAGACCTAGTTTTGACAGCCCTAAAATTATAGGCATGGGAAAACATTGAGACAAAAGGAGAAAATGCCTTTTGCCTCAATATTTTCTGTGCTTCACTGTGCTTGTAAATGATCTTAATCTACATCCATTTGATCATCTGCAAGGGCTTTCTATTTGGATGACCCTAAAATTTTGTCATCTGGTAATTGGTGAAAAGGAGTTAATTGACCCTTTCCCAAACATCAAAATTTTAGACCAGTCCAATTTGAAAGGAGTAGAAGGCCACAAAATATTTAATATTTAATGCAGAAAATAGAAGCTTTAGCACATAAAATATAGTGGCAAAAGGAGAAAATGCTGAAGTTCAGCATTTTCTTCTTTTGCCTCAATGTTTTCCAAAGCCCTTTTTTGTAAGGATGTCAAAACCAGGTATTGTTTGGGAAAGGAGTTAAATCAGTTTGTCTCACTTTTTTTGCAATAACTTAGTAGAAAGCAGGCAGTGTAGACTAAGGCCAGACTGCACATAATGTGCAGACTGATCTTAGTCTATATTGCCTTGCAGTTGCCAAATCTTAGCTCACAACAGAAATATGACATGAACAGCACAAGAAGGGTTATGCTTTTTGGTTGAAAAGCAAAAGCTTTAAACTGGTCTACATTGTAAAAGAAAGACATTTATTTTGGATTCTGACCTGTTGACCTTTGAGTTAAGTTGTTTTTGTGACAAGCTTCCATAAAGGCATGCTACATTGTCACACATGCCAGAAGGTCTCTTGTAGCATGATGAGTCACATTTTTTTGACACCAACGTCTTCCATGTCAAATTTCAAGGTTATATTGTCGCCAATTTGTAGGCAATAAATAGCTTTTTGGATTAACATTAGAGAAATAAAACATAAAAAAATCTTGTTGCTTTTCAACGAAAATCTTGTGAATGTGACTACAGCTTATTCTAAGCTGCAGTTACAAGATTTTCGTTTACAAGCAGCCATCTGTTTTAACTTCAGCATGCCAACACTGCCACATCATTGAAGGAATTAGAAAAGAAAATAGACCTGGGTATATCAGCTACACAAACAGCACATGAAAAATTCAAAGTGAACTTTGCCTCAGGAATAGCCGGTAAGAAAATATAGCTGCTCTTCAATGGAAACCTCGTAACTGCAGCTTATTTTAAGTTGCATTTACAAGGTTTTCATTGAAAAGCGATAATATCTTATTTCTGTAGTATTTTGATCTGCATTGTTTGAGTTTTCTTATCATAGATTTGCACATAAATAATTAGTTACATAAATTTGTTACCACAAATTTGTTTGTAAATGATAAATGATCAGTTATATAAGTTTTAGGGGGAAACTTAAGGGAATAAAATTGTGTTATGCCCTTAAACATTAATTTTGCTGTGTACTTGAATATGCAGTCAACTATGCTTATTAAGTCATTCAAAGGAATTATAATACCAATATGAATTTAGACATCCATTGTTTTCTTCTAAATTTTGTTGTCACCTATCACTTTCGGAGTGTTTTTCCTGTCATTTTAACCCATTTCCAGACAGCAAAACTTTGGACTGTTCCATATTTAAAGATTATGCAGAGGACAATTTCAAGTGACTATATTTTTACATTTTTTGGTCTTTTTGGGTAGAAAACATTGTGGGAAATGAAGAAATTGCTTGTCACAAGCAATTTCTTCATTTTCCACTATGTTTCCCAAAATCTCTATCTTCAAGGTCGTCAAAAAGTGTCAATGTTTGAAAATGGGTTAACCCTTTCCCATGAAAACTGGTGCACCTGACAGAATGGATGTTGACAAGGATTTAATTTGTGTACAATATAGTACTGAAAATCTTAAAACAAAAGTAGAAGACATCAGCATTTCCTCTTTTTGCTCAATACTTTCCCAACATTTTATTTATATCAGGGATGTCAAAACGAGTTCTTGTTTGAAGAAGAATAACTAAAGATTGATTTTCAGACATATAAACATAATTTCTCGAGGGTGGGCATATATGTTTTACAAACATCTCTATTTTCTGTCCACAGGTACTGCTCTAACCATAGTAGGTATCATCATTGCATGTGCCAGGTTTTTCATCTCCGCAGACAAATCTTCAAAATCAACACACAAAGTAACAGACTCTATAGAGACAAAGTGAATTAATTAACACTTTCCCGAACAATAAACTTTTGGGGTTGTTTCATTCAAAATCTGCTACAAATGTCAAAATGCATGTTAATAAATAGAGAATTTGTGTATAAAATAGCACAGAAAATATTGAGACAAAAGGAGAAACTGCTGGCTATCAGCAGTTTCTTCTTTTGTTTCAATATTTTCCCAGGCCTTTCTATTAAGGACGTCAAAACCAGGTCTTGTTTGGGAAATATTTAATTCAATTTAATTATCATCAATCGGCAATAAATTTGAAATAATTATATAGTGATATTCATCAAGTTCAAGCCCTACCCTGGGAGGTGTGTTTGTGGGCAAGACACTTAACCCATTACCAGACGGCAAACTTTTGGACTGTTCCAAATTCAGAGATGTTGCAGACAACAATTTCAAATGAAGGCAATTTAAATTTTTGGATCTGTTTGGTTAGAAAACATTGTGGGAAATGAAGAAATTGCTTGTCACAAGCAATTTCTTCGTTTTCAACAGTGTTTTCCAAAGCCATTACCTTGTGGGGAGTCAAAAAAGTCAGTGTGTGGTAATGGGTTAATTGTCAATGTCAATGCCTCGGTCTATCCAGCTGTATAGAGTCAGTGGATAGCAGTAAGGTAAAACTTTCTGCATCTTTAAAAAAAAAAGACAGAGAGAAGTAACGGGCCAATAGAAGCTTTTTAAAAAAAGCTTACGTACAGTAACATAGTACATCTGTTCTAAACTGTATGAACTGTACCAGATTCTCTTTGTTCATGTATTTTATAAATGCACCTGCAACCAAAGATCGGGGGCATGTTGTTTTACTAGTGTCCATCCGTCTGCCCAAAAACTAAACATTGGCCTTTTCGGAGCATTTGTGTTTCACAAACACAATTAATTTCATATTAATTCATTCCTGCAAAATGATGCATTTTGACGCCCTACATTATAATTAATTTGGAAAACATCATGGAAAATCAAGAGTTTGCTCAATTTCTTCATTTCCCACAATGTTTCTTCCCAGAAAGAGCAGCAGATATCTCTTCTCTTGTTCGTCCTTCGTGTCGAAGATGACCATGACATCATCCAGTCTATTGTCTGTGTGTGCGCAGATGATTTGTTAGTCCAATCTGCGCCCGGAATTGTCTGTTACACAAAGGACACGGTATTGTTGTAGTTAAAAACAATCCTTTTGGGGGGTATAAAAAATTGGTATTATCAGACAGCAACATTCTAGACTGGTCCAAATTCAGCAGATATACAATTCCATTCACTTGGGATTGTTGTCTGCATCATCTTTGAATTTGGACCAGTCTAGAATGTTGCTGTCTGATAATACCAATTTTTTATACCCCCCAAAAGGATTGTTTTATTATACCCGCGAAAAAGGACTGTTTTAAGGGGGTATACTGATATCAGCCTGTCTGTCTGTCTGTCTGTCCGTCTGTGTACAAAATATTTGTCCGGAGCTTATCTTTGAAAGTAAAGTAGTTGTGATCGTAAAACTTCGCACTAAGGAGAAGTGCAGTGTACAGGGAGCATAACTTTACCTTGCTTATTTTGTGAATTATTGCCCTTTGTTTTCTACTTAAACTCATGTCCGGACAGATGCAATGGCGGGGGTATTTTAAATCACCATTAGTGATAGATTTCTAGTTGTACCAAATGTGATGGCTGCTTTTGGTAAAGAGCTTATTGGTATAAAAAAAAAAAGCTACAGGGAGTCTGCAGGCTAGTTCGACAATATTGCAATCTCAACCCTTTCCTAAACAACACAATTTAAGTGTAGTCCAGTTTGATAGCAGCTACAGACGACAAAATATATGTACAAGATAGCATAGAAAATATTGAGGCAAAAAAAGAAAGTGCTGGTTATCAGCATTTTCTTCTTTTGCTTCAATGCTTTTCCAACAGGTACGTCAAGCCAGGTCTTATTTTGGAAAGGATTAACTATAAATTAATGCTTATTTTTTGTTGGAAATTGTTATTATTTTTACTCGCAGCTATTGTCTTTTAATAAATAAAACATATTGTATAACATAAGAGTTGATTTATTAGCTTTGAGTTCAGGTAGAATACCTGTAATGTGGCCATTTTAAGATTCATAAACATCGGATTTTACAAGAGGCGTCGATACTTATCAGAACCTATTCGGGCGCGGTCGTAATCATTCGGCGGTGAAGAGTTCCACTGCCGAATGTTTTCGATCACCGACGGCGTGCGAATCTCATTAGGGGTTGCCTACCTTAATTAGGACAAATTTAAATGCATTTTGAAATAGCGAAGGTGGAAAAACGTCGGGAATGAGCATGAAATGGTAGATATTTTGAAAATTAACTTATTAAAAAGTTGTGTTTTTTTTCCGACGAACCAATATATACGTATTGGTTGGTCCCTGTCTTCGAAGATCTTTTTAGTCAGCTGATTTTTACGAAGAAAAAAATCTTTCCCATTCGACATTTCCCTTGGGTTTCCCGCCTTCTCTGCTTCATTTTACCCAAGCCTTTCATATCGTCGCTTTTTAACGAAAACCTAGTAACTGCAGCTTAAGACAAGCTACAGTTGCGGGATTTTTGTTGAAAAGCATCGATATATACACTGAATTATTGAAAAAAAAGGAAAAAAAATATGTCACGTGATACTCGCCGTGGTAATATTCTTGAATCAACCAGAGACGGATAAACAAATTTTCTTTTCTCATTCCCTAATGGCTAAAATTTGGACTATTCCAATTATAAATATGTTGCTGATGAAGATAATTTGAGTACATTATAGCTCAGAAAATATTGAGACAAAAAACGAGAAAAGACTGGTGACCAGTATTTTCTTTTGTCTCAATATTTTTTCAAGCCTTTCCGATTAGGGACGTCAAAACCAGGTATTGTTTGGGGAAGCATTAAACTTTGATGTTATGAAATATATTTTTCTAAATACCAAATCATGCACTAATTGCATATTATTTTTGATATATGGATCGTCAGTCAATATATAACTAATTTAGTGTTATTGCCATTTGGAAATACATGTATATGACCCACGTCTGCGTCAAATAAATGTTAGTAGAACACGGACGTAAAAATATGTCTGTTAAACTCTCTCCCAAACAAAACCTGGATTTGGCGATCTTAATAAATCGTACTAAGTCAGTTACTTCTACTAACATAAATTGTTTAAATCTATATTTTTCGACCGAAAGTTACTATATATTTGGAAATTGTTTCGTATATGGCCGACGAGATACATGTTTTTGTTTATGTCAATAAGATCTATCTGTCTGATAAAATAAGCTTAGGAAAGCATTGAATCAAAAGAAGAAAAAGCTGATAATCAGCATTTTCTCCTTTTGCCTCAAAGCTCTTTATGTTATATCATTCACAAAATTTACTTTTGTCTTCATCCATTTTGTCGTCTGAAGCAGATTTCAGATTCGAACGCCATAACATTTTTTCGTCTAGGAAACAATTCACAGTTGACAATATTTAATAGTTTCTGAACAAGACCTTTTGATGTCCCAAATTGAGGGAATTTTGGGAAAGGACGTATAAAGATGGAAGATTTAGCATTAGCATTTCGTCGGTGTTATTGCAAAACCTCGTAACTCCAGCTTTATTACAACTGGAGTTACAAGGTTTTGCAATAACACCGACGATTTTCTCCTTTTTTGCTCTAATTGTCTGTAGTATAGAGCGTAACTACACGCATATGATGCCCAGCTTTTCGGAACACTTGAAACAGGCTAAGGGCCTACATGTACATAAAAAGTGCAAACTAAGCAAAAACTAGGAAAAAACGTTATGACCATTACACTGTACATGTATCAGACGGCAAAACTTTAGACTTGTCCAAATTCCAAGATGTCGCAGGCGACATTTTCAAGTCCATATAATTTTTTCTATGTTTCTGGGTAGAAGACATTGTGCGAAATGAAGAATTTGTTTGTCACAAGAATGTTCGTCGTTTTCCACAATGATTCTAAAGCCTTTATATTGTGGGGCGTCAAAAAGCTTCATCATGAGAGGATGAGTTAACCTCCGCCCGTACAAAAAAGTCGATTCAGAGCTTCACAAGGATTATTAGAATTCTGACCTTGTAAGTAGCCTATTTTTGTCGATATAGGTGACTGTATACTTCAATATCACCTCTTTTCTCTTTAACTATTTCACAGACAATACCTGGTTTTAAGTCCATAATACGAGGGTTTAGGAAACATTTCTCCTTTCTGTCTCAATATTTTTGTACTATATTGTACGCAAGTGTAATATTTATCTATTGTGTCGTTTGCAGCAAGCAGTTTTCAATTTTGACAATCCCAAAGGGTAAAAGAAAATACGTCAAATTGTCGCGTTTAGCTTGGCAAAGTACATAGGCTACTTCCACGGAATTTAAACTTTTCAAATGGCTTTTTAATGGGCAACAAAATTGATTTAATAATTTGAATTAATAAACTTAACCTTGTCCCAAACAAAACCAGTTTTTTACGTCCATTACAGATACGTCCTCAGAAAACATTGAGGCAAAAGAAGAAATTGCTGATAATCAGCAATTTCTCCTTTTGCCTCAATATTTTTGTGATATTACATGACTGTACATTTCTTCTATGATTAGTAATCAATTTGTCATCAGAAACTTCTTTCCGATTAGTCATGTATAGGCCCTACAATTGTTTTGTTTAAGAAAGGTTTAAGTCACGTGGGCCGAGTCTGGTTGCTTATTTATGAAGGTGATTAAAGTCATTTTCTCTATAAATACCGAGTGCTGGGCGTTGGGTTTTACACTTTGGAAGTTGTGAGAAATTCAAGGAGATACATAAAGGTATTGATTTTTTTCTTCATTTCTTTACTATTCTTTGGATAAATATAATAGATCTATTTCATATGTAAAAGTATTGAGCTAAAATAACCCTAAATTCAATGAAAGCATTTCCAATTTGAAAAACAAAAAGAGGTCGAAATTTTTTTCAAATTTCTGGAAGGAATTAGAATTTAGTGGACTCATTTATCTTACAACTTGATTCTATCAGATGCTTTAAACAAGACGTGGCTTAGTAGGATATGAAATAATTTATGACCAAACGTTTTCATATTTCTTACAGAATATCATTCATCCTTTCCAACAGAGTAAAAGTAACCGACCACAAAGATGTTCATCACAAGAATATTATTGGCTCTACTGGTCGCCATGTTGTGTTTGGTGGGAGTGGAGAGTTTCCCGCCATTTTTCGGACCAGGCTTTCAGGGACCATATTACCCTCAACCGTTTCCATACTTTCCTCCATTTGGCTTTAATGACGATTATGGATTTGGCAGTAAGTAATACCATTAATTTATTTGTGATATTCATGGCTTTGGAAACCGTTAAAAGGGTTGCAAATATTACATAATCATTGCATTTCTTCCATATATAGTCGTGAAAGTAATTAAGTTGTCCCAGGCACAACAATTTCTTCTGCCTTTTCACTACAGAGTGTCCCCCCAAAAAACGGAACCCTAATTCAAAGTCAAATATTTCAAAGCGTAAGCAAAAAACCTAATTTTTGAATTTGCAGTACTGAAGATACATCACTTTTGCATTTGTGTTCCAAATTTCACTTAAAAATATGCATCGGTTCAAAAGTTATAAGCAAATTAATAATGACACTAAAAAACCGAACTGACATGATATTGATTTTTGCGTTTTGTTTGTTCGTGAAAGCGCACTAACGGTCAGCTAATGAATTCTGTACCGCTCTGCATGTATGTACCGATTTTCTAAAAATTTAATATGTACACGTTCTGTACGTTTAAATTGAGTCCAAAGGGTGGTTGTTTGAATTAATTTCAAATTAGTATGTGATTCATTTCACATGGCGCAGTTTTAACTTATATTTTCATAAATTAAGCTTGGTATGCTTTTTAAAATTAGTCCAGCCTTAATTTTCTTGCATAGTACACATTTCTGTGGACTATGAATTAATTCTTTTTGGTGAATTTTGTGTTATTTATGTTTTGCATAAAGGTCATTGCCAGGTTAAATGAAACCCGTAATACTTTAAATTGAGCGGTGACCGGCATGTTGGTCAGAGCCTATCATTATTATTCATGAGTATGTGATGCACATGGATATTTTGTTTGTATTCAGTTTAGTTACATCGTAGCTCGCAGCATTAAGAGTTTATTTATTAGCAAAAAAGATGAAATGAAAATGCACTATTGTGAATACAATGTTTCAAAATCATTTTTGTATTGTATTGAATATATTAACCAATTGTAAAGCGTAAATTTATTCAATGAGTGTAGGCGCGCGCTGCAAAACGAAAAGATCGATATCGTGTTAAAATGGTTTTCCGGGTATATTCATTTTAATGTCAATATTTTTAAAACTAATCATTATTTTTCAACCAAATTTTAACTGATAATAGAAAACTGTCGTTGCTATTGCATATGTAAATTTTGTGGAGAAATATTGCCTGATACATGAGAAATGTACTTTCAAAAATGGGTTCCGTTTTTTTTGGGACACTCTGTAGATCTACTTGAATTCATCTTTCAAAATATTAATCCAAAATGGTTAATTCTTTTAAAAATCATCTCTTTTTCTGACTGTTATGAGGTACGGTTTGGGTCAAAAGTATCTACAAATGTATTTATCACCCGACAAAAATTATTTGATGTCAATTTTCGTCCGACGAATGTACTTTTTTCGATAAACGATAAACATGGCGCCATATTCACGTATTTGTCTATCATATGATTGGTTTATTCAAATGAACTGGTTTTCAATGCGTTCTTTAAGGGTCAAAAATTAATATTCGTCGGGCGCAAAAGATTAATTGTCGGACGAAAATAAATATTTGTCGGACAAAATATATTGATATTTTGTCCAATTGATATTTATTTTCGTCCTTGTACAAAGAACAACATTCGTTGAACGATGAATGAATACTTTTTGACAAAAATTATACACCATAGCCTATACCTTTTCTTGATTATCAATTGTATTCATTTTATTCCGCAGGTTTTTACGACTAAAGAAGCCTTTCCATGGACAGTTGCGAGTCATTCACCTGATTGCCAAACCTACAAGCCGTTCATGATTCTGATATTGGTGTTTGTTTAGTATATATTATCCAAGATTATTACATTTCATAATAAACTATTTGATTCTTTCTTATACCCTTTCCTAAAACCTAAAATCTTAGAGTATGTCTTAGAAATCTAAGCAATCCGATTTGTTAGAGGATGTATGGATGTTGATAGAAGATAGAATTTGTGTACGAAATAGCCCTGTGTCTAAGAAACGGTTATTCAACGACACTGTCTTCTTGCTAAATAATAAAATATAAAAACCCGACGTTAGAACTCCCGTATACAGCCAAATTAATTTTCTAAATCTTTTGTCAAAAGTCAAATTACATAACAACCCATCCGATTGGACGAGACGTTGTCTCTGCCAATCGGACTGATTGTTAAGCGATTCTAAAGGTAAACTTGGTAAACTTGGAATTAGACTGGTTGCGCGAATACCACCATTGGAGTCTATTGTACTGGGGTCGTATTCACAGACATTTCTAAATCGATTGTATAAAGTCAAATAACAAAACAAACCATCTGATTGGACGAGACGTATGTCTCGACCAATCGGATGGAGTGTTGTGTAATTCTAAAGGTAAACTTAGCATAAGACTAGTTGGTGAATTATTCACCAAACATCTAATTCCAAGTTTACCTTAAGAATAACTGGTACATAACAATACCACCCCTGTGTTTTCGTGTTGCGCTTTTTCTCTCCGTCAGTTTTGTTTTTCCACAGCATGTTATAAGTATATGGGTTGCACCTCATTAGTAAAGAATGATTTATCGGTTATGTTCGGCATTTACTGCTAGCATCTATATGTTCATACTTTACCCTTATCCTTACCAAACACAAATTTCAGCTGAAGTCATTCAAAAGACGGACACTGTCGTAAAACAAATGTCACAACGATTTTATATTCATTGAAGGACTTAGTTTTTTTGCAATGACGCTCATGAATAAGAAATAATTCATGCTGAATGGGCAGACTATCATTATTTGTCTTGTTTAACGCTTTGAGGGAAAAGGAGAATGTGCTGATTTTCAAACTTTATGACTTAACGTTGAAGAAGACTCGTGGAACAAAATTAGAACCCAAAAACAATCACATCTTTTCCATAACCCACCTTCAACCTACTTACCGGTCTAAGGGAATATCAAATATGGGACAGTAGGGAAGAAACGGCAAATTCTTCGAATTAAAGTACAAGCAAATAACTTCACATTTAGAACCTTCCCATTGTTATTCATTGTTGTTTGAGAAAAGATTGCGGTTGAATCAAGAGACGAGCCAGTCTCTTTACATTGAAGTATTTTTAAAATATGTGTCGCAATATTCAGGTAGAAAGTTTGTAGTAAATACAATTTAACCGATAAGCCTGGGTATTTAAAAAAGAATGTTGATAAAGATACAGTTTGTACAAATATTGAACAGAAAATATTGAGGAAAAAGTAGAAAATGCTGGTCATCAGCATTTTCTCCTCTTGTCTCAATGTTTTCCCAAGCATTTCCTTAAACCTTCCTCCAAACGGCGAGTTTTAAGACTGCTCAAATATGAAAGCAGTAACAGATTAAGAGAGACAAGATTTGAGTACAATAGACATCTAAAGATGTTGAGGCAAAACGAGAAAATGGTTTTCCCAAGGTTTTTTCTTTAAAGCGCGTCAAAACCAAACAAGTCGTGTTCGGGAAAGAGCTGAAAAATACAGGTAGAAAGTTTTACAGTAAATCACTGATAAGCCCGGTATTTGAAAGATGAAAGTGAAATATAAATGAATCACTCTTAGAATCAATTAGTCTTCGTGTTTAATTATATTGAATCAATCAACATACCGTTGTTTTTCAACGAAAACCTCATAACTGCAGCTTGTTTTAAACTGCAGTTACGAGGTTTTCGTTGGAAAGTAGCGATACATATATAGTAGTCAAATCCTTCATATATCTGTGTTACCCATACCCTTTCCCTAGCAATAAATATGTTTTTGGAAATTGTTTGGGCAACACGAATGAAACATTTTCAGAATCAATTGATTAGCTTTCGTGTATAATTATCATGAATCAATCAACATATACCTACATTCGTTACTGCGATCTTAGAAGCTACTTTAACCATTTCCAAGCAATTAACTCTTCTTTCAACCCTTTTCCAAACAACGAAGTTTTAAACCAGCGTCCAAAAAGTGTTCCAGATGACAAAATCGAACTTGACAAACATAAAATTTGTAAATATGGTACTGAAAACGTTAATGTAAAATGAGAGAGTGCCAGTCATCACCATTTTCCTAATTCGTCTCATTGTTTGTCTGAGCTTTTTTTCTATTAAAGACTTTAAAACTATGTCTTGTGTGCAAAAGAAAGTTAGACAAATTTGAAATTCTTGTACGAAACTTGTACCTTATGCATGTAACAGACCTATATATAGGACATACGTATGTTGAGATTGGACGACGTACCAATTATTTCATTAGCTGTATGTTTACCAAGCAGCTGTCATACCAATTTACTACGCTCTGTTAAAGACGCATTTTTTTCTATAGGTTGTTTGCAAAAAGGAAATGATAAAAAACAATAAGTCAAGTGTACAAGAAGTAAAGAAGTAAAGACCATGGTCAATTCTTGAACGATACTTGTAACTTTGCATCAGAAAAACCTATAGAAAGTACCTATACATGTGTAGATGTTGAGTTTGGACGACGTACCAATTATTTCATTAGCTGTATGTTTACCAGGCAGCTGTCATACCAATTTACTACGCTCTGTTAAAGATGCATTTGCCTGCATTATATCTGTGAAACGGCACGATGAAATGATACTAAATCGAGAGTGCAAGCAGGAAAGACGTGCAGACCAAGGTCAATTCTTGAACGATAGGCCTACTTGTTACTTATGCATAAGACAGACCTATAGAAAGTAGGCCTACCAACGTATGTTGAGATTGGACGACGTACCAATTATTTTATTAGCTGTATGTTTACCAGACAGCTGTCATACCAATTTACTATAGAGGAAAATAATTGACCCGACAGAGTGACCTTAACTGTACAGACAAGTTGAACAGTTTATTGTCCAGTTTAGATGGGAATTGCCCGTCGTTAATTTACGTTAAAGGCTAACCTTAAAAAATTTACGATTTCGCGGTTCATCCTTATAAATCGCTCAGAAATGGTTTAAAAAACATTACAAGCAAAGTCATTACGTTAAGGAAAGCATTAACCCATTGCAAACCAGCAGCCAAATTATCGATTTTTATCAATACACAAAATTTGCCGCATCAATTACTTCCCTTGGATTCTGTATCCTTGGATACGAAATAGTCGAACCTGTCTACTTTGACAACTGCGTCATTTATCGATAATCGAGTGATCTGATATAGATGTTTATGGGAATATCGCTTCAAAATCATGTTGTGTGAAGCTTTCGATTGCAATATTAACTTAGTAACCCATAAAACTTTATACATGTAGTATATATTTGCTTTTCCGAGGAAATCAATTCGAAAACGAAAGTGGATTCTGAGATTGAACCAAAGATTATGCAAGTTTTGATGACAAACAAATTATTATCCAAACGCCGTGCTTAAACATAATTATCAAAATTGCGTGTTCATGAGTGCTGCTCCTAAAATGCGATATTCTCTGCCGTTCGAAACAGGGATTGTTTCAATTCACAGGCTTTCATCTTACCCATTACCAAGGCAAACGCTAAGAATTAAGACTGTTCTAAATTCAAAGATGTTGCAGACGAAAATAGCAAGTGAATGGAATTTACTTTTTGTCTCTTTGGGTAGAAAACATTGTATGAAAGGAAGAAATTGCCTGTCTAAATCAATTTCTTCTTTTACCACGATGTTTGCCGAAGCCATTATTTAAAATAGCAAGTGAATTATGGAATTTACTTTTTGTCTCTTTGGGTAGAAAACATTGTATGAAAGGAAGAAATTGCCGGTCTAAATCAATTTCTTCTTTTACCACGATGTTTGCCGAAGCCAGTATTTATATGAAGTGGAAGAGAAATACAATCTTTGTGTGTTGGTTTTCCCCTAAATTTTTCATTTAACAAAACCTGATGTTGACACTCAAAACTGAAAAATCTTGGTAAAAACATTGAGACAAAAGATGAATATGATGATAATCGACGTGATCACCTTTTGTCTCAATATTTTCCGCGACATTAGAGAATCCCTCTTATATCAGCATCCCTTTGTTATCTGCAGCGGCTGTCAAAATTGAACTCTAATTTTCAGCTAGATTTCTATTTGGGAAGGAGTTGAAAGCGCATAAAGATCGTTTTGGGCATTTATCGAACAGATTTGATATAATGTAATATTGTATCAAGGCGAGTAGCAGGCGATTAAATTAAGATTGAGCAATTTTTCTTCTTCTTCTTTTTTTTTTTTTTTTTTTTTTTTTTGCTTTTCTTATGTCATCCAAAAAAAAGAGAATCATTTTTGAACAAGAGGACCAAGATGGTCCTATATCGCTCACCTGAGAGAGCCCTGAGACATACTTTTAGCAAACCTTTTAATTCTCCGAGGATTTTGAAAAGGAGTCATATGACAATGGTACACACCAAATTTCAAAGCAAAATTTGGGAAAAGATTGTCAAAGATTTTTCACTATATCTGTATTTAAAATCAGAAAACCCACAACATATTGCTGAATTTCCATTTCACATAGACAAATCGAAGCATTTGGAAAGAGGTCATTGGGCTATAATATTTAGAAACCATAGAACTTAAGGTTTGGAAATTCTAAGACAATTCTAAACCTGTTCCCGCTTTTTCAAATCTAGAATACCTCATGGTAGAGCTTATTTTCAAAGCATAATGATAACTTGAACTTTTCTGTTTAACAAAACAATACACAACCTCTATGCACTTTTTTCTGTACAAAATGCAAGAGCCTACAGCATAGGAATAATTATAATAGTTATTAAACTAGGCAAAAAAGTTATCTTCAGGCCTTAACAACTTGAAAAGATTGTCAAATATTGCCCTCTTATCATTTATATGGAACCGACAATATAGGGGAAATATTCATTGAACAGTAAGGATTTGGTTATGATTAAACCTTTTCCAAACAACATAACATAAGTGCAGACATAATTAAAAGCTGTCGTAGATGATAAAACAGGTGTTGATAAAGACTGCATTCATGTATAAAACTGCAGAGAAAATGATGAGGCAAAATGAGAAATCAAGTTATCAACATTTTCTTCTTTTACCATAACAATTTGTACAAGCCTTTTCTGTCGGTGAGGCAAACCTGTTTATGGTAGAGAAAGGGCATAATGCTTTGTCATACAGAAAGGAAATAGACTGTTCCAATTTCAAAGTTCAGAATACAAAATTGACAGTGGTACGAATAGGATTCATTTACAATAAACTAGCATATAAAATATTGAGGTAAAAAGAGAATCGGCATTTTCTTCATTTGACTCATTAATTTCCCAAGCCTTTTCTAATAGGGACCTCAAAACAAGGACTTTTCAGGAAAGGGTTAATTTAAAGTATTTAGTTGATCTCTTAAGTAAACAAACATGAGTGCCTCTAACAGCTCCATGCATTCTTTATCAGATATTATGATCTGCATTTATCTGATTATAGACTTAAGGATATATGTGATAAAATCTACCTGGTCAAAACAATTCCTCACTTGAAAATTCCAGAACCCACAACCTAGGGCTTCTTTCCTTACAATGTAATGATTTTAAGTATTCTGTTAGAGGTTTATGAGATGTAAATTCAGGCAAAATTTCAAGACTCTAGGCCAAATAGTCTTTGAGAAAACTGTGTTTCTGTGTGAAACCTTAAACCCAACAACATAGGGCCAATTTTTCTTTAAGCACAACAATTTGAAGTATGTTGGTAGAGGGCATTGAGACAATGCTACATACAAAATTTCAAGACTCTAGGCCAAATAGTCTTTGAGAAAACTGTGTTTCTGTGTGAAACCTTAAACCCAACAACATAGGGCCAATTTTCCTTTAAGCACAATAATTTGAAGTATTTTGGTAGAGGGCATTAAGACAATGCTACATATAAATTTTCAAGACTCTAGACCTATTGGTTTGGGAGGAGAAGATTTTTTTGTAATTGTGGACGGACGGACAGACGGACAGACGGACAGACGGACAGACGGACAGACAGACGGACGACGGACATTGACCGATCACAATAGCTCACTCTGAGCACTTCGTGCTCAGGTGAGCTAAAAATGATTTGAATCGAAAATAGCATTAATAGTTTTTTCTTTACATACATTAATTGGAAATAAACACTTTATTACATAATGAGCTGATTACTCAAACGGGTGTAAGATTCAGGTCAATAAACACGCGGGTGTCAAAGATGTCATAAAACACATGTTTATTCGCTCCCTTTACTCAGTACAACAATTATTGGAAGCAGTTTTCAAATTCTATTGCCCTTTTCTAATATATATGATCTGGTGAAAACCAAGAAAAAAACGATCATGGTTTTCCCTTTTTAATTCGACAATCCGAATCTCCTCGCTATATTGCAAATAAATTCTTTCTTTATCAATATCAAATTGATCTTCTGTAGCTTCGGAATTGGAAACCTCTAAAACATTGTAGTTTTGGAAAGGATTAATTCATATCCAAACGACAAAAAACTCTGGTCTCGTCTGCAATCAAAGGTGTTGCAGACAACAATTTCAAAAGAATTATTGTTATTATTATTTTATTTTGTGTGTGTTGGAGGTAGGAAACATTGTGGGAAATGCAAGACAAGCAATTTCTTCATTTCTCACGATGTTTTCCACAACCTTTTTTTGAAGGGGGTGGGATCATTGTGAGGGAATGGGTTAAAGCAATATCGTTGAAAGAATAAAATCCTGATTAATTGTCTATTCAAATGAAAACGTCACCGAAAATCAAATACTAATTTTTTAAGAAGTCATCAAATTCTTTTTTATGACCGGTTGACTAATCTGTTTTTCACACTAAGTAACGAACAATGGAATTGATTCCCTTGATTATGGAATAATAATTGATAATGTGTAATTGACTGATGTAAAATTGGTCAATGTCATACGATCAACTGGATTTTCGCCGACATCGTGTCATGTTATTAACCCATCACTGGACAGCGAAGGTTGAAAGAAATAAAAAAAATGTCTGTCCCACAATGATATGCGTCCTTTATCGACAATCGAGTGATCGGATATCATGGTTTTCGCTAATTAGTGAGGAAATCGTATCAAAATGGTGAGCATGTTCATTTTTCCGATTTCCTTTTCAATATTTTCTGTGCTAGGTTGCATATCAACACATTCGTTCCTTCATTTTAAAAAAAAATGTATATATGTATTATATAATTTCAACCATTTCGTGTTTGTCCACCATTTACTCTAGTACGATCACTTCATTCCTAGATAGTAATTGAAAACGGCGTTAATCCCCAATAAACCAAACTTATATCGCTGAAATTCAGTGCCATTTTCTACTTCGAAAATTACGTCACTAGTCACGTGACCGATCAAGTGCCCCGGTCATATGAATATAATATATTACCAAAGGGAAGTAATTTACAAGGGAGAGGAAGGATTTTACAAGGGAGATAATTTTTCGCACAAATTTTAATACGGAAAAATAAAATCTTGAATAATTTCTTTTTTCATTCATAATTTGAAAAATGTTTTTACTAAAATTATTCATTGGATGATGTTGTTTTGTAAAAAACAAAAATCAGACGCCTATAATATTACCCTTTAAGGCGTGTACTATATCCGTTATACAACATTGTGCCGCCATGTGAAAATAAGACTTTTTATCTAATCCTGTCAAATAAAAATGTTAAGCTACCATGGTCCATTTGTATTGAAATTTTCAGTAAAGCAAATCATTAAAATATGCGTAATATCCAAAAATGAATATTTAAATACAGTTCACATCCTGGTCATACCGTACAGATAGCACAGGCTGACCAGGATCAGCATTTTTGCATATTTAGTTAACCAATTACCATTTTAAGATGATGCGACAAATGTATGCACGTGAAAATACTGTTAAGTCGTTGAATAATATGATTATTAGCTGTAAATAGCGAATCATGCGAAGAGTTCGGAAAATCACGAGGGATTCCGGCATACCTATCACCCCTGGACGATAAGTCTGTTGACCTTTCCGCTTGGTCTGCTCTGCCGGGTCAAATCTCGCCGTCAATACGCTCTGTTAAAGATGCATTTTGTCTATATTTTGTCTGTGAAACGTCATAATAAAATGGTAAACAATAGAGTGTACAAGAAGTAAAGAAGTGCTGACCATGGCCAATTCTATTGATACGCGTACTTGTTATTTATGCATAAGACAGACCTATATACGACCTATGTTGAGTTTGGACCACGTATAGCTCGCGATAAATGACCGGGCAGAGCATCTCTAGCTAATAGCTAGAGATGTTCTGCCAGGCCATTTATCGAGACCTATACAAATTATTTCATTAGCTGTATGTTTACCAGGCAGCCGTCATACCAATTTACTACGCTCTGTTAAAGATGCATTTTGCCTGTATTTCGTGTCTCTGAAACGTCATGATAAAATGATACTTAATAAAGTGTGCAAGATGTAAAGAAGTGCAGACCAGGGTCAATTCTTGAACGATAGGCCTACTTGTTACCTAAGCATAAGACAGGACTATATAGATGTTAAGATTTGACCATGTACCAATTATTTCATTAGCTGAATGTTTACCAGACAACTGTCATACCAATTTACTACGCTCTGTTAAAGATGCATTTTGTCTATATCGTGTCTGTGAAACGTCACGATAATACGGTACGTAATAGAGAGTGCAAGAAGTAAAGACGTGCAGACCAGTGTCAATTCTTGAACGATAGTCCTACTTGTTTCTTATGCATAAGACAGACCTATAGAAAGTGAGCCTATACCTAGGTATGTTGAGACTGGACCGTGTACCAATTATTTCATTAGCCGTATGTTTACCAGACAGCTGTCATACCAATTTACTACGCTCTGTTAAAGATGCATTTTGCCTGTTTTTCGTCTGCGAAACGTCATGATAAAACTGGACGTAAAGAGAGTTCAAGAAGTAAAGGTTATGGTCAATTGTTGAACGATACACGTTCTTGTTATTTATGCATAAGACAGATCTATATAGGACCTATGTTGAGTTTGGACCACGTATAGCTAGCGATAAATGACCGGGCAGAGCATCTCTAGCTAATAGCTAGAGATGCTCTGCCATGCCATTTATCGAGACATGTACCAATTATTTCATTAGCTGAATGTTTACCAGACAACTGTCATACAAATTTACTACGCTCTGTTAAAGATGCATTTTGCCGTGAAACGTCATGATAAAATGGTACTTAACCGAGAGTGCAAGAAGTAAAGACGTGCAGACCAAGGTCAATTCTTGAACGATAGTCCTACTTGTTTCTTATGCATAAGACAGACCTATAGAAAGTAAGCCTATACCTAGGTATGTTGAGACTGGACCGTGTACCAATTATTTCATTAGCCGTATGTTTACCAGACAGCTGTCATACCAATTTACTACGCTCTGTTAAAGATGCATTTTGCCTGTATTTCGTCTGCGAAACGTCATGATAAAACTGGACGTAAAGAGAGTTCAAGAAGTAAAGGTTATGGTCAATTGTTGAACGATACGCGTTCTTGTTATTTATGCATAAGACAGATCTATATAGGACCTATGTTGAGTTTGGACCACGTATAGCTAGCGATAAATGACCGGGCAGAGCATCTCTAGCTAATAGCTAGAGATGCTCTGCCATGCCATTTATCGAGACATGTACCAATTATTTCATTAGTTGAATGTTTACCAGACAACTGTCATACCAATTTACTACGCTCTGTTAAAGATGCATTTTGCCGTGAAACGTCATGATAAAATGGTACTTAACCGAGAGTGCAAGAAGAAAAGACGTGCAGACCAAGGTCAATTCTTGAACGATACGCCTACTTGTTACTTATGCATAAAACAGACTTATAGAAAGTAGGCCTACCTACGTATGTTGAGATCGGACCGTGTACCAATTATTTCATTAGCTGTATGTTTACCAGGCAGCTGTCATACCAATTTACTACGCTCTGTTAAAGATGCAGTTTGTCTATATCGTGTCTGTGAAACGTCATGATAAAATGGGACACAATCGAGAGTTTAAGAATAGCAATCCATGGTCTGTCCAATGTGGAAACTTCTTGGAATAAAGTAGATACAACTATCATTAGTCATCCTATTCTCACACAACGAAGCATTTTGAAGCCTCACAAGATCACAGATTGGGAAACCTTGTGGAAAATGGAAAAAATTGCCTTTTCCCTCATTTTACACAATGTTTTCTAACCAAAAATCTAAGAGAAAATTGAGAAAAATTCATTTATTTGATTTTGTTATCCTTGATTCAGTCCGAACGTTTGCTGCCTTGTCACCGCTTGATTCCATCAGACCTTTTGGGAACTCGACAAGGCACAATTTATCGTGACGAAAATTTAGTGAACCTTTAACCAACAGGCAAAACTGACACGACTTGAAGAATCCTGCCGACGACTGAATTGCAAAATTAATGTTCTACTTATAGGTTGTCACAATGTATGCGCGGATCGATACAGCGGTAGGGCATGGGCCCCGTCTCGATTTCTTGAAAGCTTATCAAAGTGATTTTTAAAGGTCAACCAGTCGGGGATCTCTGGAAACAGGGACCCCCATTGGGAAAATGTCTGGAACTACACATCCACTATTGCTTTTGATATTATATCAACATGGTGTTTGAAAAAGATTCCCTTTTCAAGTAGGCGTGGCTGGTTTTAATAAGTCGGGTATTTCTTGTCATGTAGATCAAAGTAGTAAGAGCTTACACAAACAATGATATCGACAATGATCAAGCTGCTTTAAGCATGCATTTATCTGCCACCAGGAACTCTGCTTGATATGCATGTTACGGGTCAACTTGCATGGAATTTCTCAAAATTGGATAAAGGGTTGTGTGAAAAGCCTTAGACATCACCATCATAACAACTTCCAACGGATTCCAAAAAAACAGGGAAAACTAAGCCAGGCATTTATTGCAGCACGGTGGTGTTTTTCTTGTGATTTTCGTGTAAAATACATTAGGTTTGACTTCACAGATAACCAGGTTGTTATTTTGTGTTTTTAGTGGAAATTTTGGGAATTTTGAGATTTTCCAGGAATTATGAATAAACGAGATAAATATGATATACATGCCGACTCAAGGTAAGTGAACTTTGTTGTATCAATTATCGTTGATTAGAGCTCCATAGAATAGGGGGTGAACCGTGAAGGCCCTTCTTTCAAAATGCAATATTTTACTTATTGTTTACCAAGCCCTATACTGTGGGTACTCATTTGAATCGTCTCGTCGACGCGATTCAAATGAGTACTTACAACACAGGTTTATGATTTACAATAACAGGCCCGTAGGAAGCAATTTCATATTGAGGGGGGCTATTTAGCCTTTATCCTGAATATGGGGGGGGGGGGGCTTACTCGGATTTTCTCAAAATTTTCAGTGTAAAATTAAGAAAATTCGGCAATTTTGGTCAACTTTGGGGGGCTTAGCCCCCTAGCCTCCTGTTCCTACGGGCCTGAATAATAATTTTGAAATGTATCCATCCCTCAAGTTCTGTTGCTCTGGTTAATAAAACATTTCCCACACATTGACGTTTTTTAACGCCCAGCAAGATGAAAGGCTTTGTGAAACATTTTGGGAAAAGAAGAAATTGCTTTTCACAATCACCACCTGTTTTTCTACCAAAGATTACAAAAGTACCAAAGCTTGTAAAACCTAATCTTCTCGTGTAAAGCAATTTCTCCATTTCAAAATTTTCCAATGCATCGAGTCGAAGGCAACATCTTTGGATTTTGAAGAGGCCGAAATCAGGACTTGTTTGGAAAAGGGTTGAAAAGAAAGGCTACAACCACAGTAAAAGGCCTGTTATGTTTACTTGCAAATTGAAAAAGAAACCCAGAAAATAAGTTAATATATTTATAATGCATTCCTATTTATAAGCCTATATACAACCATGAAATGTAATTACTTTCGCAGACTTCTACCTGGGTGTTGCCAATACATACTGCTTTTAACGGTAACCCTTTTCCAAAACACCCTGATATATCAAACGAAAGAAATGAAAATATTCAGACAAAAGAGGAAGCTGTTGGTTTCTAGCATTTACTTTTATTTCTTAAATAGTTTGTGTCCCATTTGATTTTGGGTTCTTGGAAAAATTAATCCGGAAAAGAATTATGATAAGTTGTATTGGTATCTACTGATACTTATGTCCTAACTTTTAAGAAAGGCTTGAAAATCATGTTTTTCAAACACTTCAATTCTCTGTTCAACTGAACACGAGTATTGTTTCAAACGTATCTGCATACTTTTAAATATCTATTTTAGCACACTTTACTTTTTAAAACGCCAGTGAATATGGTTTGCTTTAAGAAGGCGTTTAAGTAAATCAAAATAAGGGGAAGAGATCTATAGCAATACACCCTGATACAGTTTAAATTTTTAACCGTGACATGTGTATGCATAAGAGCAAACAAAAGGTCACGTGGTCGTTTTACTATATAATTCATTTGGCGAGTCGTTATTTTCAAGCGAGCATTTTTCATTTATTCTGCCTAAATACTAAGAATATTTTATACAGTTATTCGCGTTAATTATTAGAGTTTTCAGATACAGGAATATTTTTGCAACTTTGACTGAAAAAAAAGAGATTTTTTGGCTTGTAATCATTCGTACCCTGTTTCCATCGTCCATTACCACCATGCAAGTTCAGGATGAGCTACTGCTTTTGAAAACCAAATAAAATCAATTTTGCAGGAACAAGTGAGCTCCTAAGTACTGTCCAAATGAGAGCGGTAATATGTTGCATGTGTTTGTGCTCTAGATTAGAGCCAATAATGGACAGATCACAGGATGGATTCCCAGCCGCGGAGCGTGGACAATTATAGTTAAACTTATTGCTGAAATATTGTTGAGAGGTGTTGAATTAAAAAAGAAATGAAAAGAAAAATGTTTTAAACCTTTACCAAACAAGAAATGTTAATGTTTTTGACTGTCAAAGGCGGATCCAGGATTTTTTTCAGGGGGCGGGGTCTAGCCCAAAAGATGACTTTGTGACTTAAATTTGTGAATTGTGTAACGTAATATACGTCGTATACTGTACTAACGTTGTCAAAATTCGATTTTCGGCCTATTCAAGGCGGGGTCCGGACCCCCGACCCCCTTCTAGATCCGCCCTTGACTGTCTTACAGAGATTGTTTCGAAACTCATTTCAAGCGGCAAAATAATGAAATACTTTTAATCAGCATTTTCTCCTTTTGTCTCAACGTTTTCTGTACTATAATCATCCTATTAGGCCCCTATGTAAACACACAAGGGTGGATCCAGGATTTTTTCAGGGGGTCCAAGCCCAATTGCCAGGGAGGGGGTCCACACCCAAATGATGACTTAAATGTGTTAAATTATACATTATATTGACACTTTGGTTATATAGTCAACATTCAATTTTCGGTTGATTCTAGGGTGGGGGTGGGGGGGGGGCGAACTCTCCCATCTAGACTCACCCTTGCACATACAAAAATCCTACTTTCAAGATGCTCATTCTGTTGTCTGCAAGAGCTTCCAAATTGAATCAGGTGCCGTTTAGGTAAGGGTTAAGCCGTTGTCAAACTTGAAAAGTCTAAATAATTTGTCGTTTGGGAAATGGGCTTTAAGAGCAATGCTTTTATTATCAAATTGAATTATCTATCTACATCAGCCTTTCGGTACTGAGATTGTCATATTCACACTGAAATTTTTTTTTGGCATGTTTCGTAGATTTTTTTTGTTGGGGAAGGGGGGGGGGGTACGTGAAATTGACAGTTTAACCTGGCGGCTAGGTCCTCAAAAGATCCGTGGATACTTATTTATCGGAGGGTCAAAAATGACTTAAAAGCCGGTAAAGACCATAATTGGAAGTCAGTCAATGATATCCCGTCGAGATTCACAGAGGAATCATCACTAAAAGGTGTGTGATTCCTCTTAAACTTCTTCTTTCCTCCGTTCATTTCCATTGCACGTTGGATGCTTTGCTCTCATTTGGGTCAGAGCCTCGATCTAGCATCAAAAAGTGTTACTATTTTTAGAAACGAATTGGAACTGTATCTGGGTGTATTGAGAAATTTAAATTTAAATTTCTTTCAAAGCTGTCTACTCGAAACCTTAAAACCAACACTTGCTTCAGGACAGGTTAATGCCGGGACGGACGAATTACCCTTTCCAAAACAAAACCTGGCTCAATCTTCACTATTTGAGACACGGTTAACAATTACCATGGAACGATATACAATAGTGCATTCTAACGATATACCGTCATTAATTAGGTCTTTGGAAACCCCACAACAATTAATCAGTCTATGACATGTTTGTACAGATCCTGGCAACATTCGACTCAAAATAAAACATTGTGGGAGTAAAATATTCTTGGTACATATAGTAGACGAGAATTGACCTGGCAGATCATTCCATTCGATTAGCATGGGCTGCTCTGCCAGGTCATTTATCGTGAGGTATAATATAGTAGGGGAAATGCGTTTTTCAGCACTTTCTTCTTCTGTCCGAAAGCTTTTCAGATCCTTTCCTTTTTAAGGATGGCATGAACCATATATCGTTTGGTTAAAGAGTTAATTAGGTCTCTGGAAAGCCCACAACAATTAATCAGTCTATGATATGTTTGTACAGATACTGACAGTAGCCAACTCAAAACAAAACATTGTGGGAGAAAAGCATTCTTGGTACATAATATAGGAGGGGAAATTCGTTTTTCATCATTTTCATCTTGTTTCAATGCTTTTCAGAACATTTTCCTTTTTAAGGATACCAGAATCATTGTTTGGTAAAAGAGTTAATTATGCCTTTGGAAAGTCCACATTAATTAGTCAGTCTATGACAATTGAATATGATATGTTTATACAAATACTGGCAGCAGTCGACTCAAAACAAAACATTGTGGAAGAAAATCATTTTTGGTATAGGAGGACAGAAAATTCAGCATTTTCCTCTTTTGTCTCAATGCTTTTGAGTGCATTTTCCTTTTGAATGGTGGCCAGAATCATTGTTTGGTGAAAGAGTTAATTATACCTTTGGAAACCCCGCAAAAATTAATCAGAATATGATATATTTGTACAGGTACTGGCAACAGTCGACTCAAGACAACTCCCCCTCCCCCTTTACCCACAAAATTTGTCTATTGACACCCACTTTGTGGTTTGGGCACGGATAAAAGACGACTTAATTCAACATAAAAGGTTATTGAAAAAAATATATACATGTAAAATACTGTCTAAAGTGTAAAAAGATGGGTTGATACAAATGTCGGTAAAAGTAGGAACCCAACTTAGCCCTTTTCCGAACTTAGCTTAGCTTCAGGACGGTCCACATTTTATTTTTGTTAGGCCTACATATCGTCACTTTTCAACGAAAACCTCATAATTACAGCTAGCACAAGCTACAGTTACGAGGTTTATGTTGAAAAGCAGCGATAGGACAAAATGCTTATAGATGCGGATATGGTATGTGTACATGTACAATATCGCAAAGAAACCATTGGAGAAAAGGGAGAAAATGCTGAGTATTAGTATTTTCTTCTTTTTACCATTATTATTTTACCAATAATTTCTCAAGTCACTTCTATTGTAGGGCTGGACAAAAATGTTTTCTTCTATTCTTTTTTAAAAATACGTGCCTTCCTCAAATAAACATCAAATCAACTGATACTTCTGGAAAGAATTAACCCATTCCCAAACAATGGCTCCGTTTGGCCCCCTACAAGAAAACGGTTTTGAAAATCATTGTGGAAAATGATGAAATCCCTTGTGATAATCAATTTCTTCATTTCCCACAATATTTCTGCTCAAAAAGACCAAAAGATGTAAAATTTTATTCAATTCAGATTGTCATCTGCAACATCTTTGATTTTAGACCAGTCTAAAATTTTGTCGTTTGGGAAAAGGATTGACGAGCTTACAGTAAATATGCGAAACTAATTAATATGATTTACCTTTTCCCAAAATATAGGATGTTTGAAACCGACATATTCCTTCCCAAAATATTGCCCTATATTAACTCATTCACATACGGTGCACCTGAGGACTGCTCCAACTTGAAAGTTAGTTACAATATATTTTTGAAAAAGTCTGTAACAAATGTCAGAGAAAGAGAAATACATATTCATTTTCAATTTTTGAGCCCATTATCGGTGCGCTTATTACATTCACAAATGCACCTATTTATTGGGAAAGGCTTGAGCAACATCGAAACAAAGACGAACATACTGAAATCAGCCTTTTCTCAATTTGCGCCAATATTATACCGGGGTCAATGGAATTGACCACGGCTTACGGTATTGTGGGCGTATAGATTTCAGTGCTTGTTATATTGTGTTTTTGGGTTGAGTTGCACGAGTCTCGTTCTGATTTTTTTCCGGTTTTCGGAAACCCTCGGTTGTCCCTTTGCCAGGCTTTATCCAAGATATTGAGATTGTGAATTGGTTTAGAGCTAATTACCTCCGTTGTCTGGGGTCCCGTGACATTGAAATTAGACCTTGAGCCACCAATAACCCCTGCTCCCCCCCAGAGGGAATTTTGAAGGGTATGATTTTCTGAAAGCTTATAACAAATGCTACAAGATGAGCTTTGTTTGCACTCTGGCCGTTGGGGCTTTTGGCTGTAACCCTTATCTAAAACCCTTAACCCTTTCAAATTTTTCATTTAAATATACAGACAATTATTTGGCCATATCTTGATTGAATTTTAATCTACATATGTCAAAATGGTATCAAATGAAAGCTTATGACTTGCTCTTCAATTTGTAGTTATTTTATGCAAATTAGCTCATTTGCATATTCATGAATATTAATGATTTTCCTTAAAATTGCTAATTTTTTATGAAAATTTGGTTAATACTTTCCAAATGAAGGCGTTTCTGTCCAGGGGGAATTTTGTAATCATGGTTTATCTTAAAGCACATTTTATTAGAAACATTTTGAGCATTGTTTGCACTCTGGCGGTTGGGGCTTTTCGCCGTAACCCTTATCCAAACCCTTAACCCCGCCAAATTGTTCATTTAAATTTTGAAAATGAATTTGGTCATATCTTGATTGAATATTGACACACAGGTGTCAGAATGGTATCAAATGAAAGCTTATGACTTGCTCTTTCATTTTCAGTTATGTTATGCAAATTAGCTCATTTGCATATTCATGAATATTAAAGATTTTCCCTAAAATTGCGATTTTCGACAAAAATGTGGTAAATACTTTCCAAAACAGAGCATTTTTGTGCAGGGGAATTATGTAAACATAGTAAATCTTTAAGAAAATTATATAAGAAACATTTTGAGCGATGTTTGCACTTTGACCATTTGGGCTTTTGGCCAAATCCCTTATCTAAACCCTTAACCCTATAAAATTGTTCATTCATTTCAAAATGTTTTTGGTCATATCTTGGATGAATATTGACCTACAGATGTTAAAATGGTATCAAATGAAAGCTTATGACTTGCTTAATAATGTGCTATAAATTTTATGCAAATAAGCTCATTTGCATATTTATGAATATTAATGACATTACTTAAAACTGTGACCTTTTTTCCGAATATTTGGTAAACACTTTCAAAAACATTGTGTTTCTTCTCAGGGGGAATCATGTAAACATGGTTTAAATTAAAGAACAGTTTATAAGAAACATTTTGAGCAATGTTTGCACTCTGGCGATGGGGGCTTTTGGCGGTGACCCTTATCTAAACCCTTAACCTCATCAACTTGTTCATTCAAATTTTCAAAACGTTTTTGGCCATATCTTGATTATGCATTGACCTACTGGTATCAGAATGGTATCAAATTAAAGCTTATTGCTGGCTCTTCCATATGCTATTATTTTTCATGCATATTAGTTCAGTTGCATTGCCATATATATTAATGAATTTCCTTAAAATTGTGATTTTTCAGCGAAAATGTGTTAAATACTATCAAAAACAAGGTGTTTCTGTTCAAAGGCATTATGCAAACATAATTTATCTTAAAGAACATTACATGAATAACACTTTAAGCAATGTTCACACAGTGGCATTTGGGTCTTTTACCCAAACCCCTTATCTAAACCCTCAACCCTATCAAATTGTTTATTCAAATTTTCAAAACGTTTTTGGTCATATCTTGATTAAATATTGATCTACAAACGTCAAAATGGTATCAAATGAAAGCTAGTGAATTGCTTGTATATTTTATAATTACTTCATGTCGATTTGCTCATTTACATACTCATAAATACTATTGATTCTTAAATGTTTGGGACAAAAACACATTTATTGTGGAAAATCCGTAACATGTATTCCATTTGACAGTGTTATATGTTATATAGTAATCCTGTTATGTTATGTACATAGTAACCCAGTTATGTTTAGTAATTGATCTATGTCGGTTTCCATCATGATAAACTTGCCCAACTCCCACAGTTTGAGTAATTCCAAGATTGCCACCAAGTGCGATGTGAATCATTTTTGGTTAAATTGTTCTAGAACAGTGCAATAAGTAAGTGTCTTAATATGGAATTTCACATGCTGATTTAAACCTGGTAGCATAGTTGTAGCATTTAAATATCAGGAAAATATTGATCTGAAGATATCTATGGCCATCGAATGCCATCCTAGAAAACATATGCCATATTGAAAGAGATTGTGTATCGCAAGGGAACTATTTTCAATTTATTGTGAGGTGGTACTATGCTGAAAGCACATATAAGAAATATGTGTAGATAAGGAAGAATATGAATATACATTCAGCATGGGCTGTTGGTAGTATGGATCAGTTCACATCTGTTCTGATCTGATACAGATAAATAAATGCATCGTAATAAATACAATAATTTTTTGATCACAACCAGTAATTGTCTGTACTCTAACTACATACATCGCGTACATCTCTTGATTTTATGTATCTGATACATAGGCTTTACATATGGCACCCCAAGCTTAATTTATCTGAATTGAAAATGCCTTAATAGAGCATAAAGGAATGGTAACACCAGTATCCCTGATCTGTCAGCCACATATCAAATACACTTAAGGCCAACAAATTGACTTGTCTATGAGGAAAACATAAGGAAGTGCTCTCCAGATGGAGAAAAAACATGATGTTTTCTCCATGTGAATGGCAAAAGTAAAGCCTTGATAATTGCTTAACAATGTTATTTTACTGTATGTATGCAATTTGTCTACATTCCAGGATCTCTGTTTATCCATAAAACTTAAAACAATAACTTGAATGATTAATTGTACATGTGTATTAGAATAAAGTCCCCCATTTTGTATCATTCTATGGCATATGATAAAATGTGTATGTTTAAAGTCCTATTTTGCGTCAATTTTGGATTCATGTAGCAGTTTTACAAAGGATAACATTCTGTCAACTAAACTAGATATAAGCAAGAACACCAATACAATAAAAGAAATCAATTTAACTTATTTGCACTTAAAACAATAAAGATTAAAAAGATCAAATGGAAACTAAATACATACATTGAAAATAAGATTTATAGGAACAAAATATAATGGGCTGCACACTTTAAAATTACTGTTACTTCCAAACAAAACATCAAATAGATTTCAAACAAGGCTTATATGTTGTTAAAAGAGTGAACATGGATATTAAATGGTTGAAAACTCACGAGAAAGAAACAATCGGACCTGTTGGTACGTATTTAAAATAAAAAACCTTGCAAAACAATCAAAATTTTAGACAAATCATTAATATGCATGCTTATGCAAATGAGCTAATTTGCATAAAATATCTGCATATTAAAGAATAAATCATTGGCTTTCATTTGATACCATTCTTACATCAGTAGGTCAATATTCAATCAAGATATGACCAAGCATGTTTTGAAAATTTGAGTGAACAATTTTATAGGGTTAAGGGTTTGGATAAGGATTATGACCAAAGGCCCCAAGCGCCGGAGTGCAAATATCTCTCAAAATGTTTCTAATAAAATGTTCTTTAAGATAAACCATGTTTACATAATTCCCCCAGAACAGAAACACAATGTTTTTGAAACTATTTACCAAATATTAGCAAAAAGGTCACAATTTTAAGTAAAATCATTAATATTTATGAATATGCAAATGAGCTAATTTGCATAAAATTTATAGCAAATTATTGAGCGAGTCAAAAGCTTTCATTTGATACCATTATAACATCTATAAGTCAATATTCAACCAAGATATGACCAAAAACGTTTTTAAATAATTGAATAATTTATAGGGTTAAGGGTTTAGATAAGGGTTTTGGCCAAAATCCCCAAAGGACAAAGTGCAAACATCGCTCAAAATGTCTCTCGTATAATTTTCTTTAAGATTTGCTATGTTTACATAATTCCCCTGCACAAAAACGCCTCATTTTGGAAAGTATTTACCACATTTTTATCGAAAATCGCAATTTTAGGAAAAATCATTAATATTCATGAATATGCAAATGAGCTAATTTGCATAACATAACTGAAAATGAAAGAGCAAGTCATAAGCTTTCATTTGATACCATTCTGACACCTGTGTGTCAATATTCAATCAAGATATGACCAAAGTCATTTTCAAAATTTAAATGAACAATTTGGTAGGGTTAAGGGTTTGGATAAGGGTTACGGCGAAAAGCCCCAACCGCCAGAGTGCAAACAAGGCTCAAAATGTTTCTAATAAAATATACTTTAAGGTAAACCATGTTTACAAAATTCCCCCTGGACAGAAATGCCTTGTTTTAGAAGTTATTTATCAAATTTTCGCCAAAAAATGCAAATTTTAAGGGAAATCATTAATATTCATGCATATGCAAATGAGCTAATTTGCATAAAATAACTTCAAAATGAAGAGCAAGTCATAGGCTTTCATTTGATACCACTTTGACATATGTAGGTCAATATTTGATGAAAATATGACCAAATAAGTAATGTATTTTTTTATGAAAAAAATGATAGGGTTAAGGGTTTTAGATAAGGGTTACAGCCAAAAGCCCCAACGGCCAGAGTGCAAACAACGCTCAAAATTTTTGTTAGATAATATACTTTAAGAAAAAACATGTCTACAAAATTCCCTCTGGGGGGGGAGCAAACATGTTTCTAGCTCAGGGTCTAAATATCCGAGTTTAGTGAACTAGTCAGTTTTTGACTTTGTGACGTCATATAACTAGCCGATATGACGTCAACATGGATTTTTCTCAATTGGATCACCAAGGACAACTCTATCGAATCATACCTTGGATGCATCTCGCAGAACTACTTTAAGGATATGAATAGAATAGAATAGAACAACATTTCAAAACGTTCGTCTGTGACTAATGCCAACAATGACGCGACAATGATACTGAATTACATTGTTTGCAGTTCCAGTGTCCTCTCTTTTTAGAATGATTACAACCTGCAAGTCCCGCAAGTTGCCATGGTTGTGCATTTGGTTGACTTCGAATACTACTTTATGAAGCGTAGCCACTTCCGGCTAAGAAATCCAATTTTTTTCAAGATTTCTTCATACACACACATCCAAGGTATGATTCGATAGAGTTGTCCTTGGTGATCCAATTGGGATTTTTCTGCGTTCTCGCGACGTTCCATTTCCCGCGCGTTATCAGACGTCAAGTAGCGTTGTTTGGAAACGCGCGTCTTTTATCAAATGACTACGACGTTAGAAGTTTTTTAGTCCACGTCAATTCTGTCTGCGGGGTGTAGGATTTGTGAATTATTATTCAAACCCGTTTATCTTATATCGGAGCTAGAAGCGCCAGCTAATTTGAAAGGAAAAAAGATTTTCCATTTTTTAACCAAAAAATATTTTAGATCTAGACTGACTAGAAGGAAATATTGGGGGAAAATGAAGGAAAAGATTTATAGATCTAATCATTTTGAGAATTCTTCATTAGGCCTAAAGGCTGTTTCACAGCAAAATATACATAGATCTCAGCATCTCGTGTCAACCCTTTCCCAAGCAAGACCTTCTTGACGATTATCATGGAGATGGAGAAGGCTTCGGAAACATTTGTACAAAAGGAGAAAATGCTAGTTATCGGAAATTTCTTCTCTTGTCTCAACGTTTTAGTAACTATAGACATTTTCCGTTAAGCTTTCATACAATATCGCTGAATTGAGTAAGGGTTACGTTTTGGCCAAATAATGGAAGTATACAGATCTACTGGTCCAATTTCACGCTTTCTCAAACGACAATATTTGAGGGTCGTTCAATTTGAAAGTTGCTGCAAACGACGAATTCGCCGTTGATAAAGATAGCATACGATCAATGTACAATATAGCACAGATAATATACAGACAAAATGAGAAATGTTTGATTTTCAACAAGTATATCTTTTGTCTGATTTTTAATTGGACGTCCGAAAGGACGTACAATTCTTATAACCACTTTTGGACAGGCGAAATGGGTTTTCATTACCAAAAAACCCTTTCTCAGACTCAATTGCCAGTTGACCAAAATTCAAAATAGATTTTGCGACCATACAGGAAAACTGTCGTATCTTTTCCTACTTTCTATGTGTTCTCTAACAAATACTATAAGATTCATTGGCCGATTCAATTCATGCCACGTCTTAACCAACTTTACGATCTTTTTTCGATTTAATCATTTTCTTGTAGTTTTTTGACTTTCGTAATATTTATTGTGTAAAGGGTAAGATCTTTAGAAAGCGATACATGCATACACTATGGTTATAATGTAAACAGACACCCTATATCATCAGCAGCAGCGATAGCTCAAACGGGAAAGGATTAACCTCGCAACCTTTTTTCAGTTTGAAATTTGGAACGCCGTTGGTTCAAAAACCAGTTCGGATTATTTCTTCTGTAAAACGTTTGTTTTTCTTGATGTGTTTACTGAAAACACACTTTTAGAATGATTACCCAATTTAATGCACGTATTGTGTATGATAGGTTCCTTTTCTTTGATCATTGTTGTTTAAGTCTTTGACATATTTAAAGGAACGGGGTTTCCTCGAGACGTTCTTTGGAACCAGGGTTTTGAAATTGATTATCGGGGAGTGAGTTCATTTCGCAACTCGGGTTCGACTCGATGACAAATCGGGGTTCCATCTGAACAGCCTCAGATGAGACACTAGTGAAATCCACCTATTCAGAAAAATAGTTGCTCTTACGAGTTTTTTTCTCCAGCATCTGTATCACTGATATTCGACAGTATCATGACCTATTTACATACTGATCGATGATCATGACAACAATGATTATTGCTAGTATAAGACTAAGTGACAGCGATCTGTATTTATTTCGTTTAAGAGACCCGTTTACGTGTATTGAGATAAGAAGATGAAGCAATGGGTCTGCAACAGATGGTACCTGGATGATCGTATGAATATGTTTACAGATAGGGACATTGCTATTCTCAAATTTTCGTTGATAATGATATGAAGATTTAAATTGCTTATTGTACTCCACTGCTCTTTTCCCGACGGCACGTTCCCAATTTCTTCTTTTTATGCACATCTGTAGATGTAAGGATGCTGCGGTAGTACTTGTATGAGGAATCCATGGTCATGTGCTTCAATTCATCTGGTATTTTGTTTCAGGAAAAGTATGTATTGAATTTGTTTTGTAACCACAACCAGGGAAAACTGCTATCGTGTTTTTTTCTTTTTTTACTCTAAACAGGAATAAAAATCAAAGTGCTTGGAGCACTATATTTAGACGCCTCTCATTGATTGAGCGGAATTGTATGTAAATGATCGGCGTTTCATTACTTTATTTCGTTGAATTTGTGTTAAGATCGATTCTAAATCACTGCGGTCGTTTTTTCGCCAACGATGGTGGAGATAGAAGTCGAACAAGAGTGCCATGGTCACAATATACGCCGCCACTTATAAAACTTGAGACAAAAAAAATGACATTGACAAGGATTTATAAATATTCACACAAAAACCTGTAAAAAGTTGTGTTCACAAAAAGGTTTTTATAAATATCCAGTCAAAAACCTGGAAGGAATTGCGTTCACGAGACTGAAATATCATTAAGCCCTAGAGACTAAGATTGAAGGGGGCATAACTCAGGCAAAAATCAATGAATCATAAAATCCTTACTTCATGCACATCTACCAATTAAGGTAATAACATCCACCAAGTTTCATAAGGATCCAGTCAGAATCTTAGAAGAAGTTGTGTTGACAAGGCTGCAATTTCAATCAGCCCCAGAGACTAAGTTTTAAGGGGGCATAACTCTAGAAAAAAATCAATGAACCATAAAATCCTTCCTTCATGCAAATCTACCAATTGAGGTGATTGACCAAGTGTCATTAATATCCAGCCATAAACGTAGCAGGACTTGCGTTGACAAGGCTGCAATTTCAATAAGCCCCACAGACTAAGTTTTAAGGGGGCATAACTCTGGCAAAAATCAATGAACCATAAAATTCTTCCTTCATGCACATCTACCAATTGAGGTGATAACATTGACCAAGTTTCATTAAGATCTAGCCAGAAACTTAGGAGGAGTTGTGTTGACAAGGCTGCAATTTCAATAAGCCTCAGAGACTAAGTTTTTAAGGGGCATAACTCAGGCAAAAATCAACGAACCATAAAATCCTCCCTTCATGCACATCTACCAATTGAGGTGATAACATTGACCAAGTTTCATTAAGATCCAGCTAGAAACTTAGGAGGAGTTGCGTTGACAAGGCTGCAATTTCAATAAGCCCCAGAGACTAAGTTTTTAAGGGGCATATAACTCTGGCAAAAATCAACGAACCATAAAATCCTTCCTTCATGCACATCTACCAATTGAGGTGATAACATTGACCAAGTTTCAAGAAGATCCAGCCAGAAAGTAAGGAGGAGTTGCGTTGACAAGAAAAGTGGGCGGACGGACGTACGGACGGACGGACGGATGAACGGACGAACGGACATACGGAGAAGATGACGCCAATATACGTCCGCCTCCGGCGGCGTATAAAAAAGATGATTACAAAGAACAATGTCTGAGTAGAATTCGAACCCAGGGCCTTCCGGATATAACATGTGTAAAGAGTACAAGGTGAGTGCTCTGCTAAGTGAGCTATCGCGGCTTTCATTTATGTAGCGCGTTGGCTTACATTTTGAATAAATTGCTTTGTAGCGTACTTTATAAAATCAATGAAAAGTATAACTGACGACAATACTCATAGTAAACCGAAACAAGAAGACAAAAGTGCTAATCGCATGGCCTTAATTGAATTTGGTAATCAAATTAATAGTGATTATTCATAGCGACAAATCAGTTGTCTTGAAACGGCAATCAAATCAATTTGAAGCCTGAGAAGAATTTTCTGGTATTAAAGCCGATTTCGTATGTCCGAAACCGATCTTATAGAATTAAACACAGAAGAATGAATAAAATAGCTTTCGTTCATGTACAATCCCGCTCAATCAATCAGAGACGTCCAATTACAGTGCTCTCAGCACTTTGATTTCGTTTTGTCGTCTCTATGGGACACCAAAATCATGTCTTGTTTTGAAAGGGTCAAAGAAGTCACCTTGGACGACAAAAATAGTGATTCTACATTATAAATAATGAGTCATGAGTGACCGGATTGATCTTTGTAAACCTAGATTTTTTTCTTCTTCTTCTTTTTTTTTTTTTTTTTTTTTTTTTTTTTTAATTATTATCTTTATTTGAAAGAAAAGAAAATTGAGACCAAACTGAACGTATTCTAATTCTAACTGATATGTCAGGAGTTTGCACGTCAATCATGAACAAACCCTTTCCAATACATCATAGATCTGTCTTTGTCTTCTTCAATTCTGAAGGCTAATGAAAAAGACTAGACAAACGTAGAATGTTGTCTTGAGAACTCAAATTGAAACAAGGTTTTGAGGTTTCTTTTTTCCCTTGCATTTGGCCAAATACAATAATAATTAAGCTATGGCTTGGGACCTACACCACTAAACGACTTCTCTTACTAATTCATAAGCTAAATTTTTTCACTTCACTGAATCTGTCTTTTACTACCAGATTATCATTAAAGAATCACAAATGCATGGGCGGATCTAGAGGTAGGGTCGGGGGTCTGAAACCCCCCCCCTCCACCCTGGCATTGGCCAAAAATTAAATTTTGACTATATAAATTCAGTGTAAAGTTACATATTTACTACATTTTAAGCCATAATTTGGGCTTGGACCCCCCTTGAAAAAAATCCTGGATCCGTCCTTGCAAATGCATGAATATGATAGAAAATAACAACTACTAGACCTATATCTTGACCCCGGTTAGAGGCTCTGCCTTATTTTCATATTATAACACTAATATAGCCGCCCGCAGCATCTTTCAAATTTGAAAAGATCAAAATGTATGCTGATATTACGGGGGTCAATGGAATTGACCACTGCTTACGGTATTGTGGGCGCACAGATTTGAGCGATTTTGTTACTTTGTGAATTTGGCTTGAGCTGTCTTAGCCTCGTTTTGAGCTCCTTCCGGCAATCGGATTTCTCGGTACTCTTTTTGCCGGGCTTTAACCAAGATGTTGAGATTGTGAATTGGTTTAGCGTAAAATTGCATCCGTTATCTGAAACTCCGTAACAGCAAATTATCAAAGTTTAGTGAACCAGTCAACTTTTTATTTGTGACGTCACAAAACTAGCCGATATGACGTCACGTCATTTTTTCTGCGTTCCCACGACGTTGACGTTCCCGCGCATTATCCAATTGGATCACCAAGGACAACTCTATCGAATCATACCTTGGATGTGTGTGTATGAAGAAATCTTGAAAAAAATTGGATTTCTTAGCCGGAAGTGGCTACGCTTCATAAAGTAGTTTTCCACGGTCAACCAAATGCACAACCATGGCAACTTGCGGGACTTGCAGGTTGTAATCATTCAAAAAAGAGAGGACACTGGAACTGCAAACAATGTATTTCAGTATCATTGTCGCGTCATTGTTGACATAAGTCACAGACGAACGTTTTGAATTTTTGTTCTATTCTATTCTATTCATAGTCTGAAAGTAGTTCTACGAGATGCATCCAAGGTATGATTCGATAGAGTTGTCCTTGGTGATCCAATTGGCGCATTATCAGAACGTCAAGCGACGTTATTTTGCGGGTCCTTTTGCAAAAAAAAAAATGGTACTGTTAAAAAAACAAAATCTTGTAGAAGGAAATATTGGGGACGGGGGAAATGTAAGCAAACTAATTATAATATGAAAATAGGCATGGCCTAAATACGGACGAAGCAAACAAATCTCTATCTCTTTTCTCGCCGAAACCTTTTCCAGAAAACGAGATCTAGATCTATCTAATTTAGTCACATTCCTACACGCACCGTTTTGAACATATTAGGTAGATCCAAACTTTGACTGGTCTAAAATGAATGTTTTGCGTCTTTTCAAATAAGGACCATGTAGTTTATCCAAACAAGACTTAGCTTTAGGGGCGTTCCAAATTGCGTAGGAAAAATTGAAACAAAACAAGAACATGTTTTCCAGCATTTCATCATTTTGCCTTATGTTTTGTGCAATATTGACACAAAGTACTGTAATTCTTTATCAACACCGGTTGTGTAGTTCAAATGAAAATCTGGTCTAAACTTTTGATCGTTTTGGAAAGGATTGAACATTGGGTTAGCTAACAGGCGGGCAGACGCAGTGGCGGATCCAGGGGGGGGGGGGGGGGGGGTTCGGGGTTCAAACGAACCCCCCTAAACCCCCTATGTAGCCTAATTATTTCATTTTCATGCAGAAATTCAGTCAAAATTGTGGAAAACTTGTAAAACGAACCCCCTTCTTGTAAAAACGACCCCCCTCACAGAAATCATGGATCCGCCGCTGCAGGCGGTAGGTAACCATCCTGCTGATTTCAACATTTTCTCCCACCATGTCTATGATTTTCGAAGGTTCACATCGCAGCGACTATACGCAAAATGAAATATAGAAATTAAATGAGCGGGGATCTAGAAAAACGTCCTTCATAGCATTTTTCAAAATTGAGTTTCAAGATCGGCGTGTTGTCAAATGGAGTCAAATTTGCTTCAATGCTGCTCTCTTTAAGTTACTACAAGTCATGAAGAAGCTATTGGAGAACAAAATGGATCCTGATCAGACTCTGCGTATGCACAGGCTGATCTGGATCTATGTTGGGCTCAAAAGCCTTAAGGAACGTTTTTTCATATCCTGGCTCAAATGTTTTCGGGGAGTAAAGAGGCATGGAGAAGTAGACCTACACTATCATTTCGCTTTTCACATCAATGATTTTCAGCATTGCCTTCAATGGACAATAATTTAAGCTGCCTAGCAGTATGACCTGTAACATCTTTTACTCTTTCAAAAAATATTTACTGTTCCAATTTGATTGCAGACGACAAAACGCAATTTAATGAAAATAGGATTTGTTTAACCCTTTCCCAAAACAGCAAGATTTTGGGGTGATCCTTTTCAAAAACTGCCACAAATAACAAAATAGAAGATATCAAAAATAAAATTTGTGTAAACTATGACAGAAAATATTGAGACCAAAGGAGAAACTGCTGGTTATCAGCAGTTTCTTCTTTTGTTTCAATATTTTACCAAGCCTTTTCTATTGGAGACGTCAAAACCAGGTCTTGTTTGGGAAAGGGTTGAAATGTAACAAAGAAAATATTGAGGCAAAGGGTAACTTTTATCGGCATTTTCTTCTTTTGTCATAACGTCTTCACATGCCCATTCAAATTCTTTAATGGACGTTGTTTGAAACCAAATCTGGAAAATTGTTAACAATGTAAATTTATATGTACTTTGGATGATGCTAGATTTTGGAAGGAACATTTACTCACGGACTGGAATACAGCTTGGAATAAGAGGACAGATAAAAGACTGTGGACGGTCCTAAAACTCAAATCTCCACACTGATTGAGTTTTACCAATTTAAATAATTTTGATTCAACCCTTCCCCAAACTAAAATTTTACAGGTGGTCCAATTGGAAATAGGTGGCAGGTGTCAAACAAATGTTCATAAAAACAGGATTCGTGAACACTATAGAATAATAAATATTGAGTCAAAAAGAAAAAAAAATGTGGTTATCAGCAATTTCTTCTTTTGTCTTAATATTTTCCTTAGCAATTTCTATCAGGGAAATGATTATCAAAACCAGGTTTTGTTTGGGAGGTGGTAAATGTGTTTACCAAACACATGTCAACTGATAGTATAAGAAGAACAAATCAAATAAATATTCAAAAATTCATTTTAATTTTCATAAACAAGAATGCCATTTTATCTGGTAACTTTAAGCATTTTAACCCTTTCCCAAACGACAAAATTTAGACTTTTCGAATTTAAAAGCTGTCGACAAAATTTAGACTTTTCAGATTTAAAAGCTGTTGCAGAAGACAAATTGGTTTAAATTAAAGCCATATGGAATGTGTGTGTGTTATAGCTTTGAAGTTATTGAGGCAAAAGGAGAAAGTGCTGATTATCAGCATTTTTTTTTTCTTTTGCCTCAATGTTTTCCCACGCCTTTTCTATGAGGGACCTTTCTATGAGGGACGCCATCTATTATGATAACATACAATGTTACATTATGTTTTTGGGTGTCTGCACAATATCTCACTTAACCCATAACCAAACTATAAGATTCTAAGCTTTTCCAAATTGAAAGAAGTTGCAGACGAAATATTCAATGTTATGAATTTTTTAATTTACATGTACAACTCTTAGGGTAGAAAACATTGTGGAAAATGAAAAAAAGTAATAAGCAATTTCTTCATTTACCAAACTGTTTTCCCAATCATTTTACTTGAATGTCTATACTTGAATATTGTAAACAACACTGCATGGGCCTAAAATAATCCACAAATAGCACAATCAAGTCAATTAGCCAAAGTTTGAACATCTTTTTAAACACCAGTCATTGAGTTGGCAATCATCATTGTGCTCATAATCTTCATTCATCTGTACACCTCATTGATCAACCTGCAATGATACACAGGGATTTTTATGCCCCCGATAGGGAGGCATCATAAATTTGACTTGTCCGTCCGTCCGTCCGTCCGTCTGTCCGTCCGTCTGTCTGTCCGTCCGTCCGTCCGTCATTCCGTCCAAAAACTTTAACATTGGCTATAACTTCCTTATTACTTAACATATTCGCTTCATACTTTAACACAACATTCCTTGGTACATTACCTTTCTGTAGGCACATACTTTGTTGACCTTGACCCCTGGATGACCTTGACCTTGAACATAGATTGGCCATAATTTAAAATCAAAGCGGTGTCGGGGGCATTGTCATCTTACAGTGACAGCTCTTGTTTTCCTTCTATAACTAGTACCGGTAAAAGGAACCTTTCCCAATGACTACAGGCTCATTCCCAATTTTAGCACATGCCGTTTCCCAATCTCCATATCTACCGTTCCCAATGATCTTATGTGCCGTTCCCAATAGCCAAATGCATTTTAATTTGGCTGGAAATATCTCAATAAATGCTTAATTTTAATTGCCAAATACATCCAAACACTGAGAATTTGAATTCTTTTTACACAGATCAAAATTAAAAGTTCTAAGCAATAGATCACTTATATAACAGCTAGAAAATATTGAGAACAAAGGAGCTTTAACCTCTAAAAACGTTATGTATTTTCCTCCCATTTTTCTTTAACCCTTTCTAAAATACATGTATGTAGTTTTGGAATAGTCAAAAATGAAAGGAACTTCCATGCAAACAACAAAATCAATGTTCCTTGAAATGTAAGGCAGAATTTGTATATAACTACATCAAAAATGTTGAAAGAATTGGATTGAATGCTACTATTATGCTAGATTTCAGCATATGGGCAAGTTTTTAAAAAAATGTGACCATTCACTTTTTACATGCCACGGCTTTTACAGAGAAACATATTCAACCCAATCAAAGCTAAAAAGATGTGTTATTGTGTCTATATACTGGGTACCAAGTTTAAAGAAAATCGCTTCACAAATAAAAAAGATATGTCATTAAAACATGTCAAAAATGTCAGGAGTGAAACGTTTTTGTGTGACACTTAACAGTTTTACCAAGTTTCTAAGCTATGGTAAATAAAAGACAGTAACAGGATACTACAATAAGCACTTGTAATTCATAAAACAACATGTGCATCATCATCTTAAAATTACCTTTTTATCTTATCTTCATTGGTTTAGGATGTGGAGCCTGTTTTATACAATACCCCTCTGAATTTTATGTCAGGAGTGAAACACTTTTATTTTTCAAAATGTGTTCTCATTTTTGTCTATTCAGCCAGAAATCTACCACTCAAAATTTTTTAGGAAGCCATCAACCCTGTGGGCATTCTACACTCTACTTTTTAGTGATTCATGGGTTACAATTTCTCATATTGTGCAATATATATGCTGTCAGGAGTGAAACGCTTTTTTGTTGTCATTTTGCAAGATTGTGCACACAATTTTAGCTAAAAAGTAGTGAACATGAATTTAAAATATAACTTGGGCACTGCCTAACCATTTAGAATAGTTTTTAGCCACCTTAATTTAGAAATCTGGATGATATTCTGTAAAATTAGCTGTTATTCTTAACATTTAAATGTCACACTTTGGTCACATTTTTTTTAAACCTGCCCATATGTATAGATAATCATAAGTCTAAAAACTCTTAATATATGTTCAACAGTAGCTTCCTGTTAAAACCTAGACCTTACAATGGTTTGTTGTGCAGAATCAACCCCCAAATGGTAGATAAGATGGACTTAAAAGATTCCTTTTTCATTGATTCTGCAAATACATCTTTTCCCAATTTGAAGATATTGCGATTCCTTTTTTCCCAATTTTGAAGATTTCGCGATGCAAAAAATTCCCAATTGTGGGGGCACAGGTACCTTTCCCAATTGGCCAGAAAAAACGCTGATACAAAAGTAACAAATGAAAGTATATACAGCATCCTCCTGCTGCTTTTGGAAACATTATCCATGTTAAAAAGGGAACTATAAAAATCCTTTTCCTACTTTGCCTTGAGCCCTAGGTGACTTGAACATTTTTGAAAATGGTTTTAACTCTTTCTCAAACAACCAAATTTTAGAACAAAATACTGAGAAAAAAAGGAAATAGCAATTCCTTCTTTTTTCTCAATGTTCTTACAAACTTTTTTTACAAGGGACATCAACTTCAGGTCTTGTTTAACCCATTATCACACAATGATACCTTTTGACACCCTACAAAATAGCAGCTTTGGAATACACTGAGGAAAAAAAGAAATTGCTGGTTACAAGCAATTTCTTCATTTTCCATAATGTTTTTACCAAAAGATACAATTTCATTCACTTGAAATTGTCATCTGCAATATCTTTGAATTAGGGCCAATATAAAAACTTGCCATCTGGTAAAGGGTTAAGAAAGGGTTAAATCAAAAAGATACTGTACAGTGTATATCATATGATGTTCATATGACACTGTTGGTCATGGTGCTGAGATTTTAGATTAGATTTATTGGGGTTTAACACCATTTTAAATTGCTGTAATGGTCATATTGTGGCAGATGGAGCACATATCCATGGATTCCTGGTATTACTCTCACTAATACAACCACAATATCCAAACAGAGCCTCCAGCTGCTCTCTTACATAGATGATTCACATCCGTAATTGGTGAGGGACAAATGACTTTGTCAAATGTCAGAGTGAATACGGACTGAGCCGGGGTTTGAACTCACGACCCCTAGATTGACAGACGCCAACATTACTGACTGAGCTATCAGGGCTCAGCCATCAAAATTCTAGAATGACACAGGCAATTTGTGTGTAGAGCTAAAACTTACATTGGAGGAAAAAAGAGAGCTTGTCCCTTTTAATAATCAGAATTTTATTTTCCTCTTGTTCTGAACATTTTCTATTCAAAACTGTTTTTTAATTTAACATGATCACTGGTGGTGAACTCGGACAAAGCGAGGAACATTTTTCATGAACACAAGGTACAGATACTTCATTGCACATCCCGATTTTTGTAAACAATACACGTGGCATTTTGTTTTACTTCTCTTTCCGTCTTTTTTTTTTAAAGGATGCACTCAAATGGAAGTTACTAAGGTATGTAGATATGATTTATAATACGCACGAAAATATCAGTTTTATCGATCATTATTTTCAAATGGTATAAACGGATTGCAAGTGCACAAAGCGCATATTGAGATCATGTGGGTTGATCTTAATCGCTCGAACGAAATGGTACGATATCACTGTTTATGTTTATCTATTTGCATTGCAAGTAAACAGTAAAAAGACATATAAATGTACAAATAAAGGCTGTAAATGGCAGTTTTCGGTGTCATGTCATTGAAAATCATTGTGCGGTTTCTTCGTGACAACGTTACAGCATGTTTGCGATGTTATCTTTTCCAGCTACGGTGTTTTATGAGCACATGTTTGATAAATTAATCGATTGCACTGGACTTAACGGCACATTTAAATCATCATCATCATCATCATCATCATCATCATCATCATCATCATCATCATCATCATCATCATCATCATCATCATCATCATCATCATCATCATCATCATCATCATCATCATCCTCATCATCATCATTTTGATCGTTACCTTGGAGTTTCACCGGTAAGATTCTCGTTATGCCTTCTTAAATTTGGTACAGGTCGTGAATAAGCTATTAAATGATAACAAGATGGATCTTGATCAGACAGTGCACGTGCAAAGTATGATCTGGATCCTTGTTGGTCGCACAAGCCTAAATGAACTTTTCCAGATCTATACTGAATGGTTGTCATTACCATTATCACCATTTATTCTCAGGAGGATTCAATGTTTCACACATCCCAGGCCCTTACGAACAGGGGGACTAAGCCCTCCTCGTAGTTGGCAAAAATGCCGAATTTTCATCATTTCACATTTAAAACTTATGGAAAATCTAATTTAGTCCCCCCAATATTAGACACTGGCCCAGACAGGGCCCATATGGAATCGCTTCCTACGGGCATGCATTCTAAAGTATACTAACGGAAAAAAGGTAACTGTGCGCATTTCCGTTTTGATTAACACATTGACTGCATACGGTACATGAATAAAATTTTACAAATGCACATTCAATCTTTTACTAGCTTTCAATAATTGTCAATTTATTACTATACTTATTATTACCGTAACAATTCCTGAAAGCGGATAAGGGTAAGATTCGCATTTACAATATTGTACATCACCCACAAAATCATTGTTTGGGAAAGGATTCAAATGTTTCATTCATGGGAAAGGATAATGATATTTTTCCTTTTAAGGCATTTATCAATAGGAAGAACACATGAATAGGAGATATCGGTAATGACAATCAATTGTGTGCTAAAAATAGACTTGGTTAACTGTATTTTTTTTTATAAACCGTCGGTATTGGTATAAGATGTCGTTACTACAGCTTCAAACAAGCTCTAGTTGCGCCGTTTTACATTTACATTTACGGAATGCCATCGTTTGTCCGAAATTACATCACTGTTTTCTCGATAAAATTGATCCCTATTCAAAGACGAAGCAATGATATACATTAAGTATTTCCGAAACAGTATCCCCCATTAGAAGGGTTTGGAAAAACATTGAATCAAAAGAAGAATAGATCTATACTGAAAATAATTTGGCTCCTTTTTTCTTAATATTTTTCTTTCATATTTTCTTATTTAGTGCACACATTTCAACTTCTCAACATATAAAATTAATGTATTTTGACATCTAGAGCAGTCAGCCAGACAAATTGACGGACGGGTGGAAAAACGGACGGACGGGCAAACGAAGCACTATCTATATGGTGGTTATTACTGAAAGCCTTCTAATTGGGGGCTGCAGTACCAGATATTGTTTTGGAAATGATTAGTG